>APFE030669029.1:3462-284546 GCA_000404065.3 Pinus taeda | reverse complement strand
TGAATTGTAGGAATAGGTACACTATCAAGTCAGGATGAGATGATGAGGAAGGAGAAGGAGGAAGGCACGCCTAATACTAACTCGTAGATAAATGGATGAGTGAACCTGTCAAGAGAGAGCAAAGGGACACAATTTTTCAACCACCTTCCAAGACCAAAGATCATTGAAGACCCTACGTCATCAAGTTATGTAGAGACAAAGAGAAAGCATATCCAAGAACACATATATCACTCAACAGCAACAACCTCTTGATGTTGCCACATCATCAAGCTAGTTCACATCATCAGTGTCATGTAAATTCATGTCATGAGTTGTCATATGCCACATCACTACTATGGGCCATGTTGTAAATAAAATATATTGTAAAGTGAAATTCCAATGAACACACAAGAATATGAAGAATCATGTGAGCTGAAAATCCATAGGATGTTGAATAGTCATGAGGGTAGTCGAAGAGTCACAAGGGGGAAGCACCACTCTTGGTTATATACACCCCCTCATTATATGAGCAAAGGAATTTTCACCTTGGATCCTCCCGCAAGGAATTAGAGAGATTAGTTAGTTCTTTGAGGAGCAAGGAGTCGCTCAAATGTCCCACTACTGGGGCTAGTGATGTACTATGTAAATACGTGTCTTGGAAATTTTTCTTAATTACAACAGCCTTTTAGGCCAACACATTTTCATGCATGACTTATTAATCGTTGTAATACTATTCTGTGAATGTTTTTATTTCATGTTTGCTTTCACATGTACTAAGATAGTTGAACTATTTCGGTTCGTTTAGTGCTTATGTTGTTGGTAATGTTGTGTAATGGTTGTCACTGTTGTCTCTTCATTGTGGACTATTCTACGAGATACTAGATAAATGTTTCCTTGATTATCGGTTATAAAGATAGTCACATCCACTGTGGACTATTCCGTTGGATTTTAGATGAATCTTTGGTTGTTCATTGGTTGTAACGACTGTCACATCTGTTGTGGAATATTCCATTGGATGTTAGACTGGTCCTTCTATTGCGTGTGTGTCTCTTCCTGGGTGGTACTATTAGCTCTCACTTAGAGGCTCACTTTTCTCCCCCTTTTGTGGTAAGAGAAGCTAGACACAGTGGCACTGTACACTCACTAGGCACACTCATATTGTTGTTCAAACATACCAATGAATCACTCTCTTATGCTAACAGCTAGAGCCAAGGAAAACCTTTAAGGATTTTTCAACCAAGCCTTTATACCAGATGGGATTCCTACACGAAAGGTGTGAGGTTTTATTAGGACTTCATATTGGGGAGATCCCCATGGTTGATGGACTTCCAGCACCGTCAGGATTACCCATCACATTTATTTGAGGGAAGGGTCTTGGCATGTGAGAAAACCTCAACAAAGAACGAACTCAACATTGAGAGCCATTTTAAAGGAAGAACTCTAGAAACCTTTGGATGAAAATTTCATATATGATATTTGTGACACTTAGTGTGTATATCCACTGATTATTGTTCCTAAGAAAAATGGGAAGTGGAGGATTTGTGTAGGCTACGAGGAGTTAGATAAAGCCACCTAAAAGGACCATTTCCCATTACATTTTATTGATGAGATCCTAGATACTATATCCAATAAGAAGTTCTTTTCATTTTTGGATGGGTTTAGTGCTTATAATAAAATTCATATTTCCCTTGAAGATCAAGGCAAAACCACCTTTACTTACCCCTGGGGTACTTATGCTTATAGGGTCCTACCTTTTGGGTTATGTAATTCACATGTAATCTTTCAGCAGGCAGTATTGGAAATTTTTTCCGATATGGTAATGAATGTTTAGAAATTTTTATGGATGATTTTACAGCCTATGGGAATTGATTTGATGAAGCATTGGACAACCTTGAAAAATTACTTGAGCATTACATTCAAATGCACATCTGTCTCAGCACTGAAAAATGACATATGATGATGACTGAGGGTATTGTTCTAGCGCATTATCTTTTTGTTGTAGTTATTCAAGTGATCTAGCAAAGGTAGAGGTAATTTTGAAAGTTTCCACTCCTAAAAAACAAAAATAGGTATGTATATTTTTACGTCAGGCATATTATTAAAGACGATTTATAGAAAATTTTGCTAATATTTCGTTACAATTATTTTCCCTATTAACAAAACAAAAGGAGTTTGAGCAGGTTGATAAGTGTAATGATGCCTTTGCAGAACTAAAGAAACATTTAACAACAACTCCTGTTTTGAGAGGACCCAGTTGAAATTTACAGATCCACATCTTTACTAGTGCTTCATATATAACCATTGGAGTTGTTCTTGGTAAACAACATGGAAACGAGCCATACACCATTCACTATATCAACAAGAATTTGGCTCATGCGGAGGTAAATTACACAGTTACAAAGAAGTGATTTCATGATGTTATTCACACTATTAATAATTTTAGGCACTACATCACCAGTTATAAATTTTTTGTGCATACATTCTTCTATCACATTTTTAATGAACAAACCTATTACAAATGTCTGGGTTACTAGGTGGTTGATGTTACTCCAATAATTTGATATTACTATTATAGATAATCTGGAAAATATAATGTTGTTGCATAATTTCTCTTTAGGTTAACTCATGTTACTGATAATCTTCCCGTTGAAGATTCTTTTACATATGAGTATCTATTTGTAGTATCCACTTACTCACCCTAGTATGCAGACATTGATAATTATCTTGTTGTAGTAAAGTTTCATCATCACCTTTCTTTTAGAGAAAAAAAAAAATATTATATAATAGACTCCGAGATAATTTGGATGGATGGAAACCTTTTTCGCACTGGTTTTGATCAGTAGATTAGGAGATGTATGAGGGAATATGAAATTCATGAGACCCTCAAGGCTTGTCAAGATGGACCTTGTGGAGGGAATTTTGCAGACCAGAGGACTGGTCATAAGCTGTTGTAGATGGGCTACTTTTTGCGTATTATATTATGATATGCAAAGAGGTACATTTAAGTTTGTGACAACTATCATAGAATGGGTCAACCTAACCAATCAGACGATATTTTGTTACAACCTCAATTGGTGGTCGAACCTTTTTAGAGATTGGCATTAGATTTTGTGAGAACAACTAATTTCCCATATCAGCACAAGGTTTATATTCTAGTTTGCACAGATTATGTGAGCAAGTGGGTAGAAGCCAGAGAACTTACCAGAGAAATTGATCATGTTGTTTCAGACTTTTTGTTTGAAGAAATATGTGTTTGATATGGGGTTCTAAGGGAAATAGTAATAAATGGAGGAGCACAATTTACCTCTCGGCTGATACAGGATCTTTTCAAGAAATATGGATTTCATCAAAAGATTACCTCACCGTGCCATCCTTAGGAAAATGAGAAGGTGGAAAGCATTAATAAAGTGCTTGAGCTATTCTTACCAAAACTATGCTAGGACATAGAAAGGATTGGGTGGAGAGACTTCTGTTGAGATTGCCACAAGATGATGGAGCTTAGTGAAAAGAGTCGCCTTCACTAAGTGGGCCCGTAGGCAAATTATGGCGCAAAGTCTATTTTTAGACTATGTCTATTTTTAGACATATCGATCATGTCTATGAGTTGCAGGATGCTGTTTATGGATGATTGGTCAAGTTGGCAAAAATAGATGGACTTCTATTTTTAGACAACAACGGTGACACAGTCAAGTCTAATTATAGAGTAGTCAAATATTATTAGCTTATAATAATATTTAGACTATAAACTTTATCTTATTCTCTTGGAGCACTTCAGTTTGAGCTACAGATGTGGCACATGCAGCTGTCAGAAGGAAATACATTTCCTTTGTGGGTCAGTTGAGTTGTTGCATGCATGACTTCTGTTAGAACTCAATCAGTTGAGTTTGGTGAAGTTGATTGTGGAGTTGATGGAGTTGTGTTCAGTTTTACTTTGTTAAACTAATTGTAATTAGTCTAACTACAAATAGACTAATGATGAGTTGTTAAAATAATTATTAACTCATAATGCAACTAAAGAATACATCAGTTAACTCAGTTGCATGTTAGTGCATGTTCAGTTCAACAGGGACAGGTGTTAGAGGATTAGATTGCTATCAGTTGTGACTATAGTTGTGCATGAGTATTTGCACAAACAATGGGATTGAGTTATGCCAATGAGAATTGGCCAATACCAAGTGATTATAGCCTCTACTCATGTGATTCCCAGTGTGAGTGATTCTTTTGAGGTAAATATGAGTTTGTTTCAACCATTCTCATCCATTCTTGACCAGGTATTGAGCAGTGGAGGCATGCAAGCAGTGGAATAGATTTGGAGATCATATATGAGCTGTATTGTGTGTAACAAGTGGAGATAGTGCTGGATACTTGTGAGAAGTATTAACTATTGTAATGTTACATGTTCTCAATCATTAATATACAGATAGTGTGGGGTTTTCAGCGGTAAGCTTTCCCCGGGTTACATACTATGTTAATGTGTGCATGCTCTTGATGTTTTATTGTTATTGATGTTGCTATATTGATGATCAACGTAGAGGAGCTTATGTATTGTGTATGTATTCCAAAATAGTACATGATCAGGATAATATCCATTGAATATGTGTTTATTATTAAAAATTTCTACATTATATCAGAGCTGTTGATCATCAGATCTACTATTCAGGAAGTGTTTACATTCTATTTCTTCAGGTAGAGTCTGTAATTGGGCAAGGTAGCCTCTGGATTCATCTTCCATTGGAAGGTGAGATATCCGGTGAATGTCTATATGGTCAATCTCTGTACAAGAAATACCTTGTTCTGACGAATTCTAGATCGGAAGCGGTTGGGTTGGAGCTGGTGGAATTTTGAATTTGCAACAGTGTTTTCTTGGTGTCAAAGCTAAGATGTCTTTCACAGGATTGCAATTGGAGTATGCCCTTGAGGGCAGTACGAACTATATTGCATGGAAGGACAGGATGGAGGTAGTATTAGATGATAACGGGCTGAAGGATTTCATAGAGACAGATGTCCCAAAGCCTACTAATGCTACTCAAGCTGATGCTTGGCAAAAGAAGACCCCAAATAGTCGAAGGATTCTATTGGAGGGCGTGAAGGATCACATTGTGTCCAGCCTCCATGGAAAGGCTACTCCATATTTGATGTGGAAATTGTTAACAAAATTATTCCAAAGCAAGAGTGATCAGAGGAAGCTGGTGCTCAAAGATAAACTCAGAAACGTCAAATGCGAGAAGGGTGACAGTATGCCCAAGTATCTCACGAAGTTCACTCAGTGTCGAGATGAGCTGGGAAGTGTGGGGGTTACTGTCAATGATGAGGACTTGGTGAGCTTGGCTCTCCTTGGTATTTCAAAGAGTTAGCATTCCTATCACGACTCTGTCAATGGTCAGGAGAAATTGCCAGGATGGGAAAGACTGTGGTCAGATCTTGTGCAGGAGGAGATCAGGTGGAGTACCAGGGATGGATCTTCATCAAAGGGAGGTGATGAAGAAAATTGCACTTTGGCTGCTAAATCAAAGAAAGGGAAGAGCAAGAAAGCTTCTCAGTCTGGTGCGAAAGACAGGAAGCAGGACATGTCCAAGGTGAAGTGTTTTCACTGTCACCAGCACGGACACTATGCCACTAATTGTCCGCAGAAGAAGAAGAACAAGCAAGCTGTTGGATCGGCAGCAGGAGAGGCTCTAGCTTCACAGTTTGAGCTTGATTTTTCATTGATCGCATGCTTGGTTTCAAGTGTGATGGGATCGGTGTGGTTCTTGGACAGTGGTGCATCTTTTCACATGGCGAGAGATAGAGATTTGTTTTCTGATCTGGAGGAAATAGGTCTTGGAGTGCACATCGAGATGGGCGACGATGGTAGATACAATGCGACCGATATCGATACCATTTCCTTTGAGAGGGAGTCTGGTAAACCCTTCGTATTGAAGGAAGTCATGCATGTTCCAAGATTGGAGAAGAACCTTATCTCTGTGGTGATGTTAGAAGACAAGGGGTATGATGTTGTTTTCAACAAGGGAAAATCTTTCCTGCGCAGCAAGACAACTGGTGAGACCCAGAAGATAGGGGTTCGAGTAAGGAACCTCTATCAGTTGCATGTAGATGGATGCACAACAATGGCAGGTAAGGTAGAAGGATTGGTGAGCCGGGATGATGGCGAGTTGTGGCACAGGAGATTGGGTCACCTTCACCATGGAGCCTTGAAGATACTGCAGCAGATCACTACAAGGCTTCTTAAAGGCACACTTGCGCAGTCAGATCAGTGCAAGCGGTGTACTTTGGGGAAGTTTGTGAAAGCCACCTTTCATGAGAAGGATAGTCGCGCCACGAACATCCTTGAGAGAATTCACACGGACGTGTGTGGACCTTTCTCAGTTGCTTCGACAGCAAAACACAGGTATTATGTGATTTTTGTTGATGATTTCGCTCGTAAGTGCTGGATCTTCTTCATGCAAAAGAAGAGTGAGAAATATTCAAAGTTTTGTGAATTCAAAGCACTGGTCGAGAAGGAGTCGGGGAAGAAGGTGAAGGCTCTTAGGAGCGATAATGGTGGTGAATACATCTCGGATGAGTTCAAGAATTTCTACAAGGCAGAAGGGATTCGAAGAGAGCTCATAGCTACCCATAACCCACAGCAGAATGGGGTAGCTGAGCGGAAGAACAGAATGATCGTGGGTGCTGCATGGGCGATGTTGCATGATCAGGGCCTACCCCTTCACTTGTGGGCGAAAGCATGCAATACAACAGTTTATGTGCAGAACCGTTGTCCTCATAAGGTACTTGGCATGAGTACACCCGAGGAGGCTTATTCTGGTAAGAAGCCTGATCTTTCCCATTTGAGGATTTTTGGTGCTAACGTTTACATGCATGTGACAAAGGATGCTAGGAAGAAGTTGGAGCCAACCGCAGAGGTTGGGATATTTGTGGGATACACTGATACTCCCCACAACTATTATGTGTATTTGCGAGACAGTGGTAAAACTGTTGTGTGACGAGATATAAAATTTTAGGAGGAGAAAGCCATGAAGTGTTCGCTTGAGAGGGAGCTACACTTGCATGCAGACGAGGAGCTATTAGTTCCTAAGGATGAGATTCAGGACGTGGATCAGCCACAGGACAAGGTTCATGGAGTGGAAGAGACCACTCAAGCAACACCAACCATCAGAGAGCGAAAGTGCTTGACAGAAGCTGAGCGATTGGCTCAAGATGTAGAGAAAGTTGTAAGACCACCTACAGCCCAACGTAGATAGAGACAGTCACCTGATCGGTACACTGGATACATGGCTTTTATGAGCAAGTGTGTTTTGACTGAGCCATCCTCTTTCGAGGAAGCTGTGGAGGATCCCGCATGGGTAGACGCCATGGTGGAAGAGTATGATTCTATTGTCAGAAACAGTGAATGGGAGATTATTCCTAGACCGGAAGGGAAATCAGTGGTGGGTTCGAGATGGATCTACAAAGTTAAGCAGGCATCTGATGGGAGTGTGGAGAAGTACAAGGCAAGATTTGTTGCCTCAGGCTTTTCACAGATAGAGGGGATCGATTATGAGGAGACCTTTGCACCTGTCGCAAGGGATTCTTCCATACGGATGATTCTTTCTCTCTCAGCGCAGATGGGATGGCACATTCATCAGTTGGATGTGAAGACTGCATTCCTTCCTAGAGGTTGGAGGAAGGAGGATGCTACTTCAGCGGAGGTAGTGGATGCCACTGGTTACCAGCAGTTGGTGGAGTCACATGTGTGCAGGCTCAAGAGAGGCACATCGGGATATGGATTGGATGAGGTGAAGCTATGTGGCTTCATGGACGCATATTGGGTAGGGAGCTTAAGAGGCTGAGTATATGGTAGTAAGGGCATCAGGTACCATCATATCAGAGATTGTGTGTAGTGGAGGATCATGTTACTTTCATACATTCCAACAGAGGATCAAGATGCTGATATTCTGACGAAGGCTCTCACCAGGAGAAAATTCGAATACCACCGAGGCAGGATAGGGGTTGCTAATAATCCATATCTTGTCGAGAGGGAGTGTTAAGATTGCAGCAAGATGATGGAGCTTAGTGAAAAGAGTCACCTTCACTAAGTGGGCCCGCAGGTAAATTATGGCGCAAAGTCTATTTTTAGACTATGTCTATTTTTAGACATATGGATCATGTCTATGAGTTGCAGGATGCTCTTTATGGATGATTGGTCAAGTTGGAAATAAATAGATGGACTTCTATTTTTAGACAACAACAGTGACACTGTCAAGTCTAATTATAGAGCAGTCAAATATTATTATCTTATAATAATATTTAGACTATAAACTTTATCTTATTCTCTTCGAGCACTTCAGTTTGAGCTACAGATGTGGCACGTGGAGCTGTCAGAAGGAAATATGTTTTCTTTGTGGGTCAGTTGAGTTTTTGCATGCATGACTTCAGTTAGAACTCAATCAGTTGAGTTTGGTGAAGTTGATTGTGGAGTTGATGGAGTTGTGTTCAGTTTGACTTGGTTAAACTAGTTGTAATTAGTCTAACTGCAAATAGGCTAATGATGAGTTCTTAAAATAATTATTAATTCATAATGCAACTAAAGAATACATCAGTTAACTCAGTTGCATGTCAGTGCATGTTCAGTTCAGCAGGGACAGGTGTTAGAGGATCAGATTGCTATCAGTTGTGACTATAGTTGTGCATGAGGATTTGCACAATCAATGGGGTTGAGTTATGCCAATGAGAATTGGCCAATACCAAGTGATTATAGCCTCTACTCACGTGATTCCCAGTGTGAGTGATTATTTTGAAGTAAATACAAGTTTGGTTCAACCATTCTCATCCATTCTTGAGTAGGTATTGAGCAGTGGAGGCAGGCAAGAGTGGAATAGATTTGGAGATCAAATCTGAGCTGTATTGTGTGTAACAGGTGGAGATAGTGTTGGATACTTGTGAGAAGTATTTACTATTGTAATGTTACATGTTCTCAATCATTAATATATAGATAGTGTGGGGTTTTCAGCTGTAAACTTTCCCAGGCTTACATACTGTGTTAATGTGTGCATGCTCTTGATGTTTTATTGTTATTGATGCTTCTATATTGATGATCAACGTAGAGGAGCTTATGTATTGTGTATGTATTCTGCAATAGTACATGATTAGGATAATATCCATTGAATATGTGTTTATTATTCAAAATTTCTACAACTTCCTGAAGTATTGTAGGGTTATAGGAAAACTTGGAGAAAGACTATAGGTTTTTCCCCTTATGAACTCGTTTTTTATAAGAACTCACTTTTCCCTATTGATTTTGAGATTAAGACATTAAGGAATACCCTATAATTAGTTTTAAGCCTGACTGCAACTTAAGAACATAGGATTAAACAACTGAATGAGTTGGATGAAAAGCCCCTGGCAGTGTGCAATGAATAGATATCATTCAACATCAATGTTCCAAATGGCATGATAAGTTTATTAAGAAGAATTTATTTTAGGAGGGTAACTAGGCCTTACTCTATGATTGTAGGTTTAATAATTTTAAGGGAAAGCTACACACCAGGTGGTTAGGTCCTTATGAGGTAGAAGAAATCTTTGACAATGGGACTATAAAAGTGACAACCATTGATAATTCTCAGGTATCATTTTTAGTTAATGGGCATCATCTAAAGTTGTATCATAAACCGACCTCTAAGGATTTATTTGTAGATGTTATCTCAATTGCAAGTTCAGACCTTCAAATTGTTGGTACAAAGGAGGTTCCTCCCGTGATGCCAATTACTTAGTTTTTTATATAAAATAATCTAAACAAAAAAAACAAAAAAAAGGTCCAATGTTGAAAACCTCTTTGGGAGAACTATTGGATGATTGTAATGACTAAATGCTAGCTTTCTGGTCATCAACATCTATTTTTTCTTTGTAACAACACTATGATAATTCTTTCTATTATTAATTTATTGTTCTAATTTTTTTTGTTATAGACTCAACTCGGTTCTTATCATAATTGGTCTATATATTTCAGTTTTGATTAATATCTTGCTAATACGGCTAAATATATGACTAGATGTTAGCATTATTTATGTTTGTATATTCATAATGACATTGCTACAATAGTTAAAGACCCCTTTGGATACCTATTATTTTTTATTCAGTTGAAGACCTTTTTGACATCTTCATCATTAGCATTGTGGTCTCAAGTTTGATACATTGGATTTCATATCACATGAATGGATCTTTCATCTCATCCAACCAATAGAATTTCACCTATGAACATATGCCACAAGGATATTTTCATAGCATCATTTAACTTGTATACCCCATGTCACCATAATGGTTTCAAATGCCATTTACTTGAAGAATTTGGATTTAAGAGGTGACATTATTACTTTACTGCACAAATGCTGAGGACGGTTGTTACTATAAGTGGAGGGGAGGAGTGTATCACATTAAATGATACACTATGATTTCACCCTAATTATTTATTTATTTAATTATTTATCTTCTTAATGCATGATTGAACCTTGTATCTTTCATTATTTTTACTACCATTTTTTATTAGACCCCTATAACTATCATTATACTTATCACCATTTCCAAAATTTTATGTGAGTGTTTGAGGTCATTTGTCATAAGTACCATAAAGACTTAATTTGTTAAAATAGGGGTAATTAATATTAATTCCAAAATCTTGATGTTCTCTCCTTAGCAAGTTTCTCTGTGCACAAAAGGAAACTTTGTAACATGTCTTGAACAGTGCTAAGTAGTTATAATATTGTGTAGCCATGGGAGAAGTAGTGGTAAGGAATGATCCATACTCTATCATAATTTCTTTACATCACCCGAAAGCTTTGGATTTTTTTTCAAATGTACGGTGGTTGAGTTACTTTCAGAAGTTGCAAGATTTTAGTTAGTTGGTTTCCTTGGAATTTGCATGGGTCTTGAATGAACAATATTATGAAGTGAGAGGTTTTAGAATTGTTGTTACAGAAGAGGTAATTGCAAGAGTAACATGATTTCCATAGACAGGGGTTTGGTGGTTTTCAATGAAGGTCGTGATTCCATCATCTAGGGCTATGTTTTTACAGGAAGGAGAGGAATTGGTGACTAAGGGTAGGGGATCTAACAAAAATCTCTTCCCCGACCTTGGGATGATGTGGCTTTTTTCATTCAAAAATTTATCACATGTGAAGGGCACTTTGGGATTATATTCAACTAAAATTTTCAATTGTTGGCACATATTAGGATAAGGTAGCTGATAAATCTTCCTTATTGCTTGTTGAAATCTCTACAACACAGGGCATAGGTAGAGCGAGGGGAAAAACATCTAGAAACCTACTTGACTAGTCATGTATTGATCAAATTAGTCATAATTCACTCATTATAGGAGCAGGGGAGTTCATGCGATGATATTTTAGCAAGACCACATGTGTATGCAGAGGATGATCAAAGTGAGGAGCACATGGAGAGTGTTAGAAAACACCTAAAAGTAAAGCAACCACACCCCCTAGAAGTAGGTTTTTTACACCCCCTAGGATGAGAAAAATAGAAACCCCTAAGAAAATTTGGGTGGATGCTTTTCTTAGACCTTGTCATCGAAACCTAAGAGATGGAGCTCTATAAAAATTTTGTTGGTACATCCTGAAAAGGAAAAAGGGAATGAGCAGAGGAGCCTGTGATGGTGTATAGTGGATCATGGAAGAATAGCTAGCATGGGTGTCCTATTCAAGAAGAAAAACTAGAAGAATCAACTATTGAAACATCAATATTCAAGCTAACAACTAAAGAAACAAATAATTTTTAGGAAATCAAGGATGACTCAAAATAGGTGAAGGAAAAAAGAGAATATTGGAGAAGCCGATTGGTGGAAGGAGTCCTAAGAGAAGGATGCGAGTGGTTGTTGCACAAAAGACTACTCCAACACCTAAATAACATATTGTTACTACACTTGAACTAGGGGAGCCTGAGGAACAAAAAGATAAGAGAAAACACGAAGAGCTTATAGAGGAAGGTGACTCCATATTTGAAGCCCCTTCTATTACACCAAAATTTAAGCACGAAGAAGAGGAAACAATAACGGAAAAACCCATAAATGAACAATAGGATTCCCCTCTACTGCGTAAGGCCAAAATTGAATGTCTTGTCCATCAAATTGAAAATTTGAAAGAGGAAAATGAAGGGTTAAAGAAACAACTTTACAAACAAATTCAATTTAAAAAGGAAAATGTATTAGATATGTTAGAAAAAGAAGCAGAAATGACATCACCCACTAAAACAACCTCAAATTTGTGTGTGGGATGTAAACAAGTTCTTAAGGAATCTTGGCGTGAAGAATTAAATATTGTCTTAGTAGGAGTTCAAGCAGGAGAATAAGATGAAGGATTTAGATCTATTTCTCCATAAGAACCTACTGACATCACTATTATGACATAGGAACCAACAGTCAAAGAAGTGTAGGAAGAAGAAAAATAATGTGCTACTCCAGAAGAACCTGCTTATGATGTTGTTGTTACAGAAGAACGAATAGCTAAAACATAGCAAGATGAAATTAATTTGATTGTTACTCCACAGGAACCGATCGACAATGTTTTTGTTACATAAAAACCAACAGCTGAGATAGCACAGTAGGAGGAGAAAGGGGATAAAGAAGAGATGGATAAGTCTGAGGCTATGACAACATCATGAACAGCCCAACTTAAGTTATTATACTAAAACAACATGAGAAGATGGGCAACAATCTTAATAAGGAATAGGCTGGAAATTTTGGAATTCAATATTTTGTAAGAGTTAAAAGGAAGAGGAAGAATGCAATGGTGCAAGTAAAGGAATTGCAAGAGGAGGTCTAGCTGCTACAACAAGAGAAGGAATTCATGTATGGGCTTATTGATGATTTACTAAGTTGTAGATTGCCTTCCCTATCTTATCCTTTATACCTTCAAGAGAAGCATTTTCTATTTCAATTGATATCCGTTAAGGAAAAGCAACCATATAATACAAGGAAAATTCAAGATTTCTTGGTAAGTTTTCATAACAATAATTTCTCGAAGAAACATTTTCTATGTGAACTATATTTGCATGACCTTGCTTGCTATGGACATAAATATTTTAATTCGACACCTTATGTGGGGGATGTTTAGTTGAGAGATTTTGTGTCTTTCACTCAAAACTAGATAAGCTGGAAAGTTGCATATGTCATTGTAACATCCAATGAGAAATGAGTATAGTTGTGCATCAGAAATGAGCCTAGATTTGTTGATGCTATTGTTGGGGCATACAATCAGATATGACAATTTCTAGCCACCAAAGAATTAGTAGTGGAGCATTGGATCTTGGTTTTGCAGAGATTCTTCGGGAATATTCAGAGGACAAAAAGTGAGTGTGTTAAAGGGGAGTAATCTAAGATGGAATGTTTTTCGACGGGAGCTGATGAAAGAGGACCCCTATTGTCATCAAAACTTTATGCAAGATCTCTATCCCAGGTTGGATTGGACTCAGATTTAAGTTTCGTCTTGTTTTTCTTCCATCCTATCAATACCAATACCCATATAATTTTACTGAAAATCGTTGGGAAATGGAGTTGGTCCTTTCTCAAGGTTATAAGGGTAGGGTAGAGGATACTGGAGAATCCTACGATCTTTTGGAAGTACACTGTCAACATGTTAGGAACCAAGAAAAGGTGTCTGCACAAGGATATATAGATGCTTATGTTGGGGGGAGATGTTGGGCCTAGGAATTTTTACCTTTTGCATTCACTTTCCTACTCTTTTTCTCCCTTTTTAACCAACAAGGCCACATTTTATCACTGTAATAATCGTTATTCACCTAAGTCTATTCTTTTCTATATGCCACTTTATTAGTCTAATTTTTTTTGTAATTTGGCATAAGAATTATTGTCCTAGGCTATTTTTATTTTAAAATTGACAAATGGGTTGTTTCAGGTTTAAGTGTTTTGTTAATGTTGTTGTTACAGGATTACACTTCCGGTTTCTTCATCAAAATTGGGACAAGGCTCAAAGAAATGTTGTTGATACACAAACAGATGCCCTTGGGCATGACTTCCTTCCTTAATTAGTCACATGGAATGAATCATGGAGTGCGCCAAGTCAAAGCTAATTCAACCACTAGGACATATTCATGGAGCATACAAATCACTTAGTTAAGTTTTAATACAAATTTATTGTAATTGAAGGAAATTGTTATATCTTTACCCCTATCATGGAAATATTGTCATGATGATCTTCCTATTGTATTTGAAAAGTATAAAGCATAGAGATTTGTTCTTGGCGGGGAGAAAAGAGAGAGAATTAGACAGATAATATTGGGAGAAAGTAGAAAGCACCAAGCATTGTAATCTTGATTTTTTTTTAATGTGAATCTCAACCTTGTGGCATCACGTCTTTCTCTGAGTAGTTTGTGTGCTATTTAGTGAACCAACTCCTCCTAAGGAGGAAGGGCCCTCCTTCTTAGCAAGGATCATTGGTTAAGTAGCATACAATAATTATTTGTATTAATTCATGTCATTTATGTGATTGTTATTACTTCCAATTTTATTTATGAGTTATTGATTGCAGAAAGTTTTTGAATGGTTTGACAACATAAGTGTTGGACTAGTCCCTTTTATTGGTGTAGCAACGAGTTATTTACTTTTTTGTTACAGACTGGATTGCACTTTCTTTGAAAATATTTGTTCACAATGTGATTGAGTAATCAATAGTTTGTACAAGTGTTGTTTATGAATGAGAGTGGTTGTATAAGAGAGTGATTTATTCTGCAATTGTATGACTCTTTTCCGATTGTATTGAAGAGTGTAGCAGCTTGAATGTTTGTTGTGTGAGTTTGCAATGACCTTGGTTTGAGATTCATTATTATAGTTATCATTTTCCCCTGCATAGACTTTGCACAATAGTCTTATAAAAATCAAAGCCTACCCAAATTGACAATTAATGCAAGAATGAACACGTTGCTCTGATTTAAAAGAACAATTATTTCGCCCAACAATTATGTATGTGGGTTCTCAAAGAAATTAAACTTGAATCAATATAAGTGTGAGAGTGAAGTGATTTTAGGTTTGGGTTTTTAGTGGAATCCATAGCAATCAAGTGTCTTGCAATACAATGAGGTAAAATACAATTTCAAAATAAAATACTATGTGATGAGGCAGATATTTCCTCTTCCCTCATAAAATGAGTTAGTTTTTTATTTTTTTGTTAAACCAAATTACAAAAAAACAAAAATGCATTTACATTCTTACTTTGGAATGCCTTGAAGATGAAATTTGTAGAGTTATTCAACAATTTTCTTAGTCTCCCATAAAAAAATCTTCTCAATTTTCTCAATTTTGTTTAAATATTTAGACTAACATGAACATGCACATGTTCCCAACAACACATCGGAATTTTAAAATTATGCTTGTGTGATCTAAAAAAGATGCATGAGTTCCTATGCCTTGCCTTGCTAGCAATGAATTGGCCTTTGATGAAGTGGTTCGAGGATTTCCAAACATGAACGCTCATGAAAACATATTTACTCAAGAATGTGCACATCTTCTCACATAAGTGTGTTAGCGATGACATTGTTACCACCTTGAGGCCATCATGATCTTACTAACCCCTTTAACATGCCCGTTTAATAAACATCTTGAATTTGATAAAAAAACATTAAATTCAAATTATATAAACCAAGGAAACCATTTTTTTTTAAAGCCATCATGATATTCCTCACCTATTTAACAAGCATATAAACAATAAGTATAAAAAAACATAATCATATTTAATAAACATCTTAAATCGTAAAGTAACGCAAAAACCATTTTAAATAACTTAGTACCATCTTATTCACATTTAAATATATCTTTAAATAAATTAATAAAATAGATTTAATTATTTAAATTTCAAATACATAATTAGTTTTAAAAATTGGTTTTTATTGGTATATCTAATTTTTTTTATAACATATATGATACAGGAGCATCCAGCTCTGAGGAGACAGAAGGTGGTTGACAGTCTCAGGGAGAGACCAGAACACACAGTCATTTATGCATAGCTGGACAGGTGTCAAAACTTGTTAGTTATTTTATTTTATTTACTTGTTTTATTTTCCAGAAGGTCGATAGGACCAAGTAAATTAAAAACTGGGAACTGTTATTTTTAAATAGGACTTAGCATCAGAAAGTAGGTGTTAATTAGTTAGTGTCCTTATGAAATGTATTAGTTAAAAACAGTTACAAGTTGCTGGACAGTTATCAATCCTGTTGGGGCAGTTCTACCTGAGAAAAGAACAATTATGCCTCAGGGGAATAAAAAGAAAAAGAGCAGCATTGTAAACGATTCCTCAGACAGAGGAACAAAAGAAATACAGTCATTTCCAAATTAAACATTTTCATTATTCTATTTCCCAATTATATCACCACTGTGTATTTAAATTTTCATGCATCATAATCTAATTTCTGTGTGACAAATTGGTATCGGAATAACAAAACAGAGAATCAACGAGAATAGCTTAGTAGCATAGCCATATAATTACCACCTACAGGCATAGAAAAACGAGGAACTGCGAATGCAGATGAAACCCAGACGGAGCGAATAACCACAACCGCACAGCACAGTCATACAATTATCATTTCCAGGCAGAAGCGAACGAGAGTTCGGCATACAAGTAAACTTTCAGGTAACCCAAAAAACAAACCCTCATATCATATTTAAGAACAGAGCAAGCATCGGATGTAGCAAATACGCATTTGAATTATTTCTTTAACCTACTGTAATAAAGTAAATACAGTCCAGGAAAGACACATTTATCTCAAATAAAAGTTTCATTAAAAGGACAGAGTCCCGAAACAGATTCCGGCAAATATTTGTTACAACCATAAACCACATTAACACAGCAAGAGTCACCAATAGAGCAGTGAACAGGGGTTTCGTATAACCGAGGGTTTCTATCAACACACGACAGTAATTACAGGATAGGGGTTCGAATCCAGGAGCAACCTTTTCACAAAATAACCAGACAGTGCCATATAGTGCGAGGGCTTGAAGCCATTGAATACCCATCAAGGGTTTAAACAAAAACTAAGTGACAAAATTACAGAATCAAGGGCCGAGACCAACAATAGAATGAAGGAGGGTTACACAGATAACAGAATTTTTCTTTTGCCGCTCAGAAGACGGACTACCAACAAAACCAGACTAAAACTATAAATAAACTACAGTCGACTACATGGGGAGACACTACCCGTAAGGAAATAGCTTAAGAGCTTGTCAGGAAGCGAGGAGCACCTCGAGCCACAGAATCGACTACCTGCAACCACCTGCAACCAAACGAGAGCAGGTTAGGACCTGTACATACACAAATAGCCGTTTGAAATCGAAAACCAGAACAAGACTGGAGCAAGGATCTTACCTGGAGCTATGGGAACCGAGTCGAATAACATCATAACCACTAAACCCTGAAAGACCAGTAGCAGGTGTGTTAGAACCGGAGGGATAAGGGCTAAACCAGTCCAGCAGAGAACCATTATTTACCTGAACAACAAGGTTGAAGCGCGGAAACTCGGAGGAGGACCTGTCACGAAACAAACCCATCAACCCAACGAATGGAAACAGCGTTTGCATAAGAAAAAATCAGTCAAAGACACAGGGAAACAAGAATGTTATCGTGCTGAGCAGAGGGTGCTCTCACAGGCCACCGAACCTTACCTCCATAGCTGTAAAGAACAAGAGACATCCATACCAACAGGTGTTTGAAACCAGAACCACGAAGAACAGGAGTTCCCCACACAGTCGCAGAGTAAACCTTTCGGCACAGGAGGAGTGAAAATGACAAGTGCATAGAGTAGAGTTGACAAAAGGCAAAGTGCATGCGAGGAGAACCGGCATGTGGAGGTCGACAACCGGCGAGGCCCGTTGAAACCCTAAAAACAATTACCAAGGAAACGTACAAATAATTTAAGTCAACCATAAATTCGTTCAGGACGCAGGTCTTGTCAACAGGTGAGCTTTTAGAATCGGCGGGAGGCCATCATAAGTGGTATCAGAGCTAGTTTCTTGAGTTAGAACTAATGGAACAGGTAGAAGCTGAAGGGGAAGCAAGAGGAAGAGGAAGAGGAAGAGAAAGAGGACGGGTAGTCCGTAGAGTAGTAGATGAGGGACTTCGAGAGGAGATTCGAGTTTTGCGTGAAAGATTGGCAGTGGTGGAGGCTGGGGGAAGGAGAGACCCAGCAGATGATAGTGATGAAGAAATAGCTGAACCAGAGGATGAGTTCGAAGGGGTGACACCAGAACTTAGATTGTTGAAGTCAGTTTTGCTGTCCAGTCATAAGCCAAGGCATGAGTTACCTACTTATGACGCAAGTTTGTCTGCAGATGTGTTGTTAGATTGGCTGAGTGAAGTAAATAAATTTTTTGAGTTTGAGGAAACCAGTGAGGACAAACAAGTGAAGTTCGCCGCCACCAAGCTGAAAGGACATGCGTCCTTATGGTGGGACAGCATTCAGGCGGAAAGGAAAAGGCTACACAAACAGCGTATCAAGAAGTGGGCCAAAATGGAAGCAAAACTGAAGGAGAAGTTCCTGCCAAAAGATTACCATATCATGTTGTACCGACAGGTACAGAACTTGAAGCAAAGAGGAATGACTGTTAGGGAATTTACGGAAGAATTTTATAAGTTGAATTTACGAGCAGGGTATGTGGAAGATACCTCAGAAAAAACAGCCAGATTTGTGAATGGCTTGAGAGGGGAGATTTTGGATGAAATCGGTATCCTCTCACCTCAAACGTTGGATGAAGCCTATCAGTTTGCACTGAAGGCAGAAGAGAAAATTAATAGGAAACAGAACACCAAGAGAGGAGGTGGTTCTGGCAGGGGAAAAGGCAAGGTTTATGGCAGAGGTAGAGGTACAGGCTCAAATGAGGAGGGTAGCAGTTCCAAATCTACTGGCACAACAGACAAGGACAACAACACCAGGGAAGGACGACCAGCTCAGTGAGGGCGAGGATTTGGTCGAGGCAGGGGAACTGTCCAGTGCTATCGTTGTCACAAATTGGAACACAAGTCATATGACTGTCCTGAAGGTGAACCAGCAGGTGGGAGAGGAACCTATGTTGCTCAGCCAGAGGATGTTGAGGAGACACCTCAAGAAGCAGAGAATACACCAGAGACAGGCAAAGCCTTGGTGTTAAATAAGGTGTTGTTAAAACCAGCAAAAGAAGTTGCAGAACCAGACCAGCGAAAGGCTTTGTTTCGCACCGTTTGCAAGTCACGAGGTAAGTGCTGTAAGTTGATCATTGACAGTGGGAGTACCGACAATTTAGTAGCTGTGGAGATGGTAGAAAAGTTGGGATTAAAGAAGTTAAAACATCCTACTCCCTACAAAGTGTCGTGGCTGCAGAAAGGGCATCAACTGTTAGTTGATGAACAGTGTGAGGTGGAGTTTTAGATCGGTAAGTATAAGGACAAGATCCTTTGCGATGTCATGCCAATGGATGCCTGTCACTTACTGTTGGGACGACCTTGGCAGTTTGATAGAAGTGCAGTTCATGATGGGAAAACCAACTGCTATAATTTTGTGAAAGACGGGATCAAGCATACGCTTGTACCCATTAAGGAGGAAAATACAGTAGAAGATAGTGGAGTGAAAGCAGTGCTGTTAGGCGGAAAAGAATTTATAAAACAGATTGAGGACAGCGAGATAAATTTTGCTGTCATAAGGAGACCAAAGGCAGTGGTACTTCATACACAGGTTTCAGATTTGCCTAAAGAAGTTCAGAGGTTGCTGCAGGATTTTGGAGACATTGTGGTAGATGATCTTCCAGATGAATTGCCACCAAGGAGAGGTATTAGTCACTGTATTGACTTTATACCAGGAGCAAGCCTGCCAAATAGAGCAGCTTACCGCATGAGTCCCAAGGACCATGAAGAAATTAGGAAACAGGTCCAGGAGTTGTTGGACAAAGGTTTGATTCGAGAAAGCATGAGCCCATGTGCAGTACCAATTGTTTTGGCTCCAAAGAAAGAAGGAGAGTGGAGAATGTGTACAGATTCCAGTGCTATTAACAAAATTACTGTTAGGTACAGGTTTCCCTTACCTAGGATGGACGATATGATGGATTGTTTGAGTGGAGCAGCTTATTTTTCGAAGATTGACTTGAAGAGTGGATATCACCAGATCCGGATTCGGGAAGGAGATGAATGGAAGACCGCTTTCAAGACAAACGAAGGCTTATATGAGTGGCTGGTGATGCCATTTGGCTTGAGCAACGCTCCCAGCACGTTCATGCGTCTGATGAATGAAGTGCTGAAGGAATTTAATGGTAAGTTCGTAATAGTTTACCTGGATGATATTTTGATTTTTAGCAAGACTAGAGAGGAACATTTCAGACATTTGCAGAGTGTGTTGAGGAAGTTGCAGCAGAACAAGCTGCTAATTAACCTGAAGAAGTGTACTTTTTTCCAGCGAGAACTAGTGTATCTGGGCTTTGTCATTGCAGAAAATGATCTAAAAACGGACCCAGAAAAGGTGACAGCTATAGTTAGCTGGCCTTCTCCGAAAAGTTTATTCGAAGTTCGAAGTTTCCATGGACTAGCCAGTTTTTACAGGAAGTTTATCAGAAATTTCAGCGAGATTTGCGCACCAATGTTGGATACGATCAAGAAGATAAATCAGCCATTTCATTGGACCAAAGCAGCAGAACATAGTTTTCAGATCTTGAAAAAAGAAGATTACTGAAAGACCAGTGTTAAGACTACCTGATTTCAACAAACTTTTTCAAGTTCGTTGCGACGCCAGTGGTATGGCCATTGGGGCAGTCCTTAGCCAGGAAGACAGACCGGTTGCTTATTTCAGTGAAAAGCTAAATGAGAGCAGGCATAAATACTCAACCTACGACAAGGAGTTTTACGCCATTGTGCAAGCTTTGAAACATTGGCGACATTATCTGTTAGGTAACGAATTTGTTTTATTCTCTGATAATTCTGCGTTACAGTACATTATGCAGCAGCACAAATTGAACCATAAGCATGCAGCTTGGGTTGAGTACTTGCAAAGTTTCACATTTGTACTAAAACACATTAGTGGGCAATCAAATAAGGTAGCAGATGCACTTAGTAGGAGAACATTGCTTCTACAGGAAAGCACGATGCAGGTTTTAGGCTTTGAACATTTAAAAGAGCTGTATCCGGCCGACACCGAGTTTATGGAGGCCTATGAGGCTTGCCAAAAACCGCTATTACGAAATAACAACATGTGGTTAGACTATAATCTACAGGAAGGATTGCTGTTTAAAGGAGGGCAGTTATGTATTCCCAACTGTTCTATGCGAGAAAACATTATACAGGAAAAACACAGTGGAGGCCTGGCAGGACATTTCGGTATTAACAAAACGATTGCTCAGGTGCAACATTTTTATTACTGGCCAAAGTTGCAGCGGGATGTGCAGAGGTATGTGACTAGATGTAAAATTTGTCAACTGGCAAAAGGTGACAGTCAGAACACTGGACTTTATATGCCATTGCCCATTCCTAGTCGACCATGGGATTCAGTTAGTATGGATTTTGTACTGGGTTTTCCGAAGACACAACGAGGCTTTGATTCAGTAATGGTTGTGGTAGACCGATTTTCAAAGATGGCGCACTTTGTACCATGCAGGAAAACCAGCGATGCTACTTACATAACACATCTTTTCTTTACAGAGATTGTGCGGTTGCATGGACTTCCACGATCCATTATCTCTGACAGAGATGTAAAGTTCACTGGTCATTTTTGGAGAACTCTGTGGAAAAAGTTGAATACCCAGTTGCAGTTCAGCTCCGCTTATCATTCGCAGACAGATGGTCAGACGGAGGTAGTAAACCGAAGTCTGGGAAATCTACTCCGAAGTTTAACAGGTGAAAATTCCCGGACTTGGGACTGTGTACTTGCGCAGGGGGAATTCGCATACAACGATTCCCCTAACCGCAGCATAGGATATAGTCCGTTCCAGATTTTGTACGGCATGCATCCGCGAGGAGTGCATGAGTTACGAGATTTGGGGAAACTTGAGAAACGGAGCGCTGATGGGGAAGATTTCGCCCAAGCTATGAGCAATTTGCATGAACAGGTTAAACTGAAATTGCAGGACAGCAGTCAGAGGTATAAGCAGCGAGCTGATACAAAACGTCGGGAAGTTCAATTCAACGTAGGGGATGAAGTCCTTGCGTACTTACGTAAGGAACGGTTTCCAAAACGAGAGTACAGCAAGCTGAAATTCAAGAAAATCGGACCCTGCAAGATCATTCGCAAATTTTCTGCGAACGCCTATGAATTACAGTTGCCACCAGGGATTGGTATTTCCCCTATTTTCAACGTGGCAGATCTGTTTCCTTATGTCACAGGTTCAGCAGATAGTGCAGCAGCAGAGCCACCGCGAGACACCAAATGTGAAGGAGATTCGTGGACGAGACAGATGCCGATGGCACCACCCGTTGAGATCGAAGGGATTCTGGACACACAGGTAGCTAAGCGCACACGCAGGAAGGAGTATTTGTGGTATTTAGTAAAATGGAAGAACCGTGCAATAGAGGACAGTTTGTGGCTTAACACGACGCAAATACAGAAAGCAGGCTATTCTGTCGACGACCTCATGGAACGGAGCCATGACTTCTTGCCACCCCGGGAACCTGATGCAGGAGCATCCAGCTCTAAGGAGACAGAAGGTGGTTGACAGTCTCAGGGAGAGACCAGAACATACAGTCATTTATGCATAGCTCGACAGGTGTCAAAACTTGTCAGTTATTTTATTTTATTTACTTGTTTTATTTTGCAGAAGGTCGATAGGACCAGGTAAATTAAAAACTGGGAACTGTTATTTTTAAATAGGAATTAGCATCAGAAAGTAGGTGTTAATTAGTTAGTGTCCTTATGAAATGTATTAGTTAAAAACAGTTACAAGTTGCTGGAGAGTTATCAATCCTATTGGGGCAATTCTACTTGAGAAAAGAATAGTTATGCCTCAGGGGAATAAAAAGAAAAAGAGGAGCATTGTAAACGATTCCTCAGACAGAGAAACAAAAGAAATACAGTCATTTCCAAATTAAACATTTTCATTATTCTATTTCCCAATTATATCACCACTATGTATTTCAATTTTCATGCATCATAATCTAATTTCTGTGTGACAAATTGGTATCGGAATAACAAAACAGAGAATCAACGAGAATAGCTTAGTAGCATAGCCATATAATTACCACCTACAGGCATAGAAGAACGAGGAACTGCGAATGCAGATGAAACCCAGACGGAGCGAATAACCACAAGCGCACAGCACAGTCATACAATTATCATTTCCAGGCAGAAGCGAACGAGAGTTCGGCATACAAGTAAACTTTCAGGTAACCCGAAAAACAAACCCTCATATCATATTTAAGAACAGAGCAAGCATCGGATGTAGCAAATATGCATTTGAATTATTTCTTTAACCTACTGTAATAAAGTAAATACAGTCCAGGAAATACACATTTATCTCAAATAAAAGTTTCATTAAAAGGACAAAGTCCCGAAACAGAGTTTTGGCAAATATTTGTTACAGCCATAAACCACATTAACACAGCAAGAGAAACCAATAGAGCAGCGAACAGGGGTTTCGTATAACCGAGGGTTTCTATCAACACATGACAGTAACTACAGGACAGGGGTTCGAATCCAGGAGCAACCTTTTCACAAAATAACCAGACAGTGCCATATAGTGCGAGGGCTTGAAGCCACTGAATACCCATCAAGGGTTTAAACAAAAACTAAGTGACAAAATTACAGAATCAAGGGACGAGACCAACAATAGAACGAAGGAGGGTTACACAGATAACAAAACCATTTATTTTGCCGCTCAGAAGATGGACTACCAACAAAACCAGACGCAAAACTATAAATAAACTACAGTCGACTACATGGGGAGACACTACCCGTAAGGAAATAGCTTGAGAGCTTGTCAGGAAGCGAGGAGCACCTCGAGCCACAGAATCGACTACCTGGAACCAAACGAGAGCAGGTTAGGACCTGTACATACGCAAATATCCATTTGAAATCGAAAACCAGAACAAGACTGGAGCAAGGATCTTACCTGGAGCTATGGGAACCGAGTCGAAGACCATCATAACCACTAAACCCTGAAAGACCAGTAGCAGGTGCGTTAGAACCAGAGGGATAAGGGCTAAACCAGTCCAGCAGAGAACCATTATTTACTTGAACAACAAGGTTGAAGCGTGGAAACTCGGAGGAGGACCTGTCACGAAACAAACCCATCAACCCAATGAATGGAAACAGCGTTTGCATAAGAAAAAATCAGTCAAAGACACAGGGAAACAAGAATGTTATCGTGCTGAGCAGAGGGTGCTCTCACAGGCCACCGAACCTTACCTCCATAGCTGTAAAGAACCAGAGACATCCATACCAACAGGCGTTTGAAACCAGAACCACGAAGAACAGGAGTTCCCCACACAGTCGCAGAGTAAACCTTTCGGTGCAGGAGGAGTGAAAATGACAAGTGCATAGAGTAGAGTTGACAAAAGGAAAAGTGCATGCGAGGAGAACCGACATGTGGAGGTCGACAACCGGCGAGGCCCGTTGAAACCCTTAAAACGATTACCAAGGAAACGTACAAATAATTTAAGTCAACCATAAATTCGTTTAGAACGCAGGTCTTGTCAACAGGTGAGCTTTTAGAATCGACGGGAGGCCATCAATATATTATAAATTTCACATTATTTTTTTCAATATGTAATTTTTAAAATTATTTTAAAAATAAATAATATAATACACTATTACCCCAATTTTAACTTAACTTATATATTTTTTAATTTTAAATAAACAAATCATTTAAAACCTTAAAATGTTGAAATTTCACTTATAATCTCTAAAAGCTAAATACAGGAAAAAAAAACATTAAAAAAAAATGTATAAGCTGATATTACCTTTTAAATTTCAGCATCTTTGTTTAAACAAAATAATTTAATTTAATTTTAAAAATGCTTTCCACCTCTGTACACAAATACATATATACTCATGGGGATTGTAAAAAATACCTATATAATCAATTTGAGGGAGATTGAAGCAAATGGTGTTACTTTATATAACATAACATTAATAATATAATAATAATAACATTGATGCTCAAGATTTATATCAAAAATTAAAATTAATTTAATATTAATTATAAATAAAAAAATTAATATTCATTTCAAATGAATTTTTATATAGAAATAAGGTAATTTTAAATGTCAAAAAAATAATTTTATTAATAATTGTATTTTTAATATAAAAAATATGTAATTATATTATTTGAAATTACAATTGGGAGATATACTATTTTTTCTATATTGAAAATAAAATTGAGTCAAAGTTGTGTATTTTTTTAACTAAATGAAAATATTTTAATTTTAGAATTAAATGAAATATTTGAACATTATTGTAAATAAAATAAATTAGGGGAATTTGATCACATAACTTTTTATAACATACAATTTCCAATTGAGATTTAACTCTTTCTCTTCATTCATATATATATAGAAAATATTAAATTTTATTTTATTTTATCCATAAATAAAATATTTTAAGGCTTATTTAGGTTTAGGTTACATTCTTACCACCCACTTAATAAATATTGATAATTAAATTAAAATTCTTGAATCTTTATTAAAAAATAAGCCAGTAGCTCACCATAATAATTTCATAACAACTTTATATATAAAGCTAAAAAAATAATATATAGAGAAAAAAATTAAAATAAAAAATTTCTTATTCTTATTTCTTAGGCATGTAATTCAATTCATTCTCAATATGGAGTTGGTATAAACCATTTAAAAACTATTAATAATGGAAATATACTTTTAATTTCTACCAAAAGTAAACTATTTCAATATCAACTATAAAGAAATATATATTTCAATATTTGTTATAAAGTAAAATAGTTCTTATTACATGGATACATGGGTTTTACTAGTTAGGATGAGTATGAGAAGGATAGTGTGGACTGTAAATAAAATATTTCAGTATATACATGGATTCAACACAACTAAACTGAGCATAGATTGAACCGGCTTCAATGTTGGATGGAAGAACCATCTGCCCAATAACTAGATGACTACAACGCTTAATTGAGTTTAGAGGTCTCTTGGTATAGTTTAATTGAGCTAAAAAAATACTTACATCCTCAATCCTTCTCCATAAAATTTGAAAAATTTATTTATATATTACTCAAAATGAAATTCTCTTAACTACTATTCATTTATTTATCAAATATAATAAATTTCCTTTTACACTTTATAGATATATAAAATAAAAGTATATCTACATATTATAAACTTTTATTTCCATCCATTTAAACCACTTTATTTTATATATCAATAGAACAATAAAAAAAATAAAAAATATAACAATATAACAATAAAATTAAACAAATAGTACATTGAAAATGTAACCAACCTTGACAAGCCTCCCTTATTGAAACAATTCAAATTATCAAATATTGGAAAAATATTTGTAACATCATTTAAGAAACTTCCAATATCGTTGGTCGGATAAACACACGTGCCATATCCATCACTGTATACGTTAAAATCGGTTTGCTATATAACAAAAGCTGGAAATTCTTTTAATTATTTTCGTTAAATACATTGTATATCTAAGTATCTTATTACTTTTATATTGCATTGACATTCCGCTTAAAATTCAGCGCTTTAATTAATGTCAATAGATTTTTGTGAGGCTGCTTCCTGTACCGCGCCCTTTTAAGACATATTCACGAAATCCGGGAACATGAATATTTCCGATGTAATTTTTCCACACGATATTCTTAACATCAAATCCGAAATTCTCTCGTTCATCTCCAGAGAGCTCTTGAAACAGTTTTTCAGAATTGGAGATATCGAATCTGCACAAATATATTAAATAAATTATTAATGTATGCTGGGTGATTAACGATCAAAATTTTTAAAACAATACAGCACCAACAAATTTGCATTTCATCTCCATTTTAAATATTTCACCTTCCTTTGTAGAACACATATGGCTCGTAGATCTTTGCCAAGCGATTTAAATGCTTTAACATATATTTTGTAGACGATTTTGATAACCCAGCTATCTGCAGGATGGCTATCAGTATGCAATGATTCATTTTTTGCAGATTAATTTTATTTATTTTTTAAATCAACCTATAAAGATAATTCTTTGGATTACGTAGGGAGTTTATTGCTTGAACGAATGGAGATCACATGTAGAGTAAAATTTACTAGTGAATTTTTGAATTTTCAAATTCTACTTATATTTATCAAATTTCTAAAATATTTCATAATACACAATCAAATTAATAGAGACTCTAATAAAAAAAACACAGAGTATCACTCAAAACTAAACTTACGTTGTTTCGTGAACTAATAGCTGCTTCCAGAGCCTGCCCATAATTCTCCATAGTATTAAGGCAGGTCAATTGCTTCAGCAATTTTACTGGGTTTCCTTTGCCATCAATATATGGGTTACATTTAAAATGTTCAAATATTATTTTAAAAAACTCTCCCATCGTTAAGGGATTAACCACCGAAGAAGCAACGTGATAAACCTTTAAGCCACAGTTTCCTGCGTGTTTGGCAATGGCTGCTAATGTTGCATTCACAACCATGTCTACGGGTATCTGCAATTTGAATTAAGAAAAATAAAAATGAAAAACTTACACAGAGATCATTAAAATGATGTTTGATAATGGTTTCTTTTGGATATTCAGATTTTTGGGTTGAAATTCGGAACTGTCAGCGCTCATTTTCAAGATATAGAAAGAAAACCTAATCCAACCAGAGAAAGAAATAAATAAAAGGAAGATGCTCTAAATAAAAAAATTAAATTAATACCATTTAAATAATAAAAAAAATGTGAAATATAAATTTGGAACCATCCACTCTCATTCTCAAAGCAAAAATGAAAACCCTAATCTAATCCCAGATATATATAATATGGAAATTATGCTCTAGACAAAAAAATTCTAATAGAAAAATCAAATTAATAGACTTTAAATAACTAAGAAATGTTTTTTCAGAATTACTCACCAGATCGACCACAGTATCTGGATCGGCCAAGAAGCACGATAGTTGACCTTTGCCATAGTGGATAACGATTGGATCAATCATTCTGCAGGTAAGTTTAATATTTGATTTAGCTGTTATTATGATGTAATATATTAATATTCGGTGAGAATTGGCCAATAATGATACCTACCTCTGGCCTTCTATCCATCCAGGGAAAGGTTGAGCGTACGTGCTTTCAACAACACTGGGGCGAACAATAACTACGGGCAATTCTTTAGTGTGATTACATATTAGCATCTCCGCCATTGCTTTGGTGAACGCGTAAGTATCCTGCCATCCGAATGCTTTTGCTCTGAAAAATAGCGTTCCAATCACTTTTGATTAGGAATTTGACTATAAGCTTATCTTTTATTATTATTATTTTAATAATTAATTTAAATTCTTAAATTTTGTCATAAAAACATAATATCGATTAAATTTAATAAAAAATAATATGTGATAATAAAATAGTAAGTGAAATTAATTCAATTTATTGTAGTGTACTTTTATTTATATTAATAAAATTATAAATATTTTTTAATAAAAAATTCATAATCTTATATTATATCATATTAAAAAAATTAAATAACAATATTTTATTTAAAATCTAATTGACATCTAAAAACATAAATCTTTTATATTTTATTTTATAAATTAAAACCATGATTATTAGGTAAATAAAACAATTTATATATAATCAAAGTTATACATATTATATTAAAAATTTTAATTTTTAATTTTTTAATTTTATATATATATAGGAAAGAGTAACTCGTAATCTAAGTAATGTGAAATTAAAGTTCTTTGTAACTTGGTATAGATTGTAAACTTCTATAGGTTTACTAGACTAGTAGTTAATTGTAAGGGCTTCACCCTCCAGCCCCACCAACATTGTTTCTAGATCACGATAAATGCCCATTTATCCCATATCGAAGGACACCATAAGCTTGACATCAATCTTTAAGATTCCCAAACTTTTAAAATCCAACTTTGGCAAAGTCTCAAGATGAATAATGCAAGCACAAGTCTCCTATATTATGTTTTTGGTTAGGAAACTTTCTTTTATTTTCATAGATAAACTATGGATGGCCAAATCCACCCCATGGATTATATCACATTGCAAAGGAAAAATACTCAGCTTTGTACTCTATGATATAATATAAGGTAGTTAATTAACAAAAAAACCATCCATATTATCAATAAGTATTTTTCTATATGATGACGATGATGATTAACATCCAGCGAGATCAATGAGTTTTGCACATTTAACAACTCAAGGAGTGTGGCAAATGTTGCATTAACAATTATCCAAAGGAATGTTCTCAAAAGAACGCCCTTAACATATTTGATTTGTCTTGAGATTTAGTATATCAAAAATTGAAATAGACCTATACTAAAATAATTAAAAAATGTTTAACTACAATTAATTTTTTTTAGAAGGGAAATGTAGACATACACTTCTTGAAATTTAGTATGTACAAAATTTGAAATAGACATATACTAAAATAAATAAAAAATATTAATTACAATTATTTTTTTTTAAAGAGAAATCTAGATATATCTAGATATATTCAAATGAAGGGATCACGTCTCGACCAAACTAATTAGACCCTATCACCAAAGGCCTCCATGAGAATTGACCCATAACCTCCCAATGGCTTTAGTGACTAGACCTCAAACACAGTTAAAAAATTGATCCATAAACTCAAACTCAATGTAACCTCTGGCCTGAAACTAGACCATGATGACAAACTAACCCTCAAAACTACAATTATTTAAATATAAATAAAATATATATGTGAATTTAAAAAAAAAATATGTTCAAACTTCTTTTCAAAAAACTATCCATAACTATTAATATTCAATAGGGAAAAATAATAAATTTTATTCTATTTCAAAAAACAGTAATATAGATTTTTTTGATAAAAAAAACATTTTGATCGAAAAGGAACATTAACAACCATCTTCATAACATCACCTTTCCATTCCTAAATCCTTCATCCCTTGAGCGATTTTAGCTTTCTTCAACTTGCAGTTTTCGAGATTTGAAAATTCATTCTCAAAATCTTCGAGAGCTTTGTTTGCTAAATGAAATTCTCCCTGGACGTCCAGAGCTGGAGCAGAGGCTGATTTCTCCCTGGCTATACTGTAACCCATCTCAAAAGGCTCCTCCAATGATCGACCTTCTCTCTGCCCGTTGACATATGCTGTAATGAAATGAAGGATGATCAGAAATAAGCCCGACCGATGATGAGATCGACGAGCTACTGTTAGAAACCGCGAGTGAGATCGATGGGTTACCGGTAGAGATGTGCAAGAAAAGTTGGGATTTGTCGCAGCATTTGCCAAACTCCAGAAGGCGAATAATTCCTTTTGTGTTCGTTTCCAAGGCCACATCATATCTGTATGATTTTAATTGTATCTACGGTGAGCAGTTCGTATTATTTAATTGTATCTACGGTGAGCAGTTCGGACATAAGATGAAAATGTACAGCCAAAAGAATGATAATTTTTGGAATCTCGCTTTCACTGAACTTTTTATATAATATGAAAATCTAACATAGAATTTTGTTATAAGAAAATGGTTATATATATATACCTTTCATCAAATGTTGTAGTGGCCGCCGAGCTGACAATAATGTCCACCTCCTTTCTGAGCACATCGACCATATTTTTTTCAATTCCCAGATTTTCTTTCGTCATATCGCCCGCGACAGGGACCAGTTTTTTCAGCAAGAAATCTTGGAATTCATTGCCATGAATTTCACGCAAACTATTAAATAAGTCGGTGTTCAGAACCTACTTTTCACATATCATTAGGGGTGAAGTCAGCATCCGATAAGTCTGCATTATCAACATGTCAAAATAAATTGCTCTAAAATAAATAAAGAGACTGGGAAACCTATTATCTCATGTAATTATTATTTTTTTCCTTTTTTCCCTTTTGTGAATGGGTAGAGGGATAATTTGCTTGAATGCTTTCCCGCATCTAATTTGTTTCTCATAAAACTGTACTGACAAAAAGTACTTGTCATACTTCATTCATCAATCTATTTAACGCAGAGTTGGACTCGTTAGCCCTGATTATCAAAAATATCTTTCCCACATCTGGTTGCATCCTCAGAATCTTTTCTATCAACACTGCACATATAAAGAAACGACGGTGATCAAGCTTAAATCTACCTAGTATGTAACTGAGAATAATTAATAAGTTGAGGAAGGTGCCCCATGCCTTTTGCCAGAAAACCCGTGGCACCTGTGATGAGCAAGTTCTTCTCCCTCAGAAAATCTACAATTCCCAGACCCATACCCATGGATGGAGCTCTATCAGTGCTCTCAATATTCTTCCCAGCAACTGTGGCCTCCCGTAAGACACATCTTTCGTTCAATAAAGTGCCTTTTGACGTACACGCTTCATGTTTTCCCCTCTTCAATGCTAACCCATATGTTTCTGGTCCTGAGCCGCAGAATCGATTAAGTGTTCTCGATTTATTACTTCCCATTTGATTTATTAGTGCGGAGCTGGGCCACAGAATAGTCCTGTCGACTGGAGGGAGCGGTTCTGATTTCTTATTCAAATAAGTAGGAGACAAAAGGACTGAAGTTAGAAATGTTTGTGATAAACCCATTATAGACCCACACAATTTTACAGAAAAAATAATTCACACAACCTTAAAAGAGGCTGAAACTGTGTTTTTTTCCGAGACATCCTCTGACCTATCTGTTATATATATAGACTTTGTCCATGGCAAATTGCGGAGTGACCACGTTATCAACTCACAGAACTCAAACTCAGAAGTCAACTACTTGCATTCATTTGCTGATTAAAAAGGTAATTGCCCATTTGTCAACTTGCCCATTTTGTCAACTTGTCCATTTTGTTATCAGAGAGCAGAGACTGAAACTCAGAAGTCAACAATTTGCATTCATTTGCTGATTAAAGAGGTAATTGGCAATTTTGTCAACTTGACCATTTTGTCAGCTTGTCCATTTTGTTATCAGAGGGCAGAGACTCAAACTCAGAAGTCAACAACTTGCATGATTAAACAGGTAATTGTCTATTTTGTCAATTTGACCATTTTGTCAACTTGCCTATTTTATCAACAATTTCCAGAAACTTTGAATTCTGGCTGCTATAATAATATGGGTAGTTGTAATTAACTACTTCCAACTAATATAACTAAAAGCAATGGATAAATGTATACTTTAAAGAAAATTTATAAAAATACAGCCAACCTCAATACCAACAACAATAATAACCAGCACAATCACGTAATTACAGATAATTACTTACATTCCAACTAATCATGGATTCAATACGTTTACCTAATATGATTGATATACATTAGATTAGTCATTTTCCATATTGTTTCATATTAGGATTGCATAATTAAAGATTATTGATATACATTGGATTAGCCATTTTCTACATTTCAATTTTATAATAGTCTTTAGTTTTCAAAATTGTTTTTTCTTACCCAGAAGATACATTAAACATGATATACATTAAACATGATAATAGTTAACGCAACCCTATAATCAAAATCAAACGTTGTTAATAACATGATAATAGGTAACGCAACGCTATAATCAAAATCAAAGGTGGTTAATAACATGATAATAGCTAACGGAAACCCTATAATCAAAATCAATGGTTGTTGGTATACATGGTCAACTACCAATTTTTTCTATTCAAAACTAATAATATCATTTTCAAAGTTTTAAAACTTTCTATTCAAAATTAATAATATCATTTTCAAAGTTTTAAAACTAATCATTTCTATTGTTATATTAAGTATTTTGTGATAGGGTATATTTATTTACAATTGATAAATACTAGCATAATTATATAATTAAAATTACAATAATTAACAATTTTTAGTCATTTAAAATTATTAAAGTTTGAGTGGCCTAATAGTTAAGAGCATATGCTTCCTCTTAAGAAATTATAGGTTCAAAACCAAAGAGGTAAAGTATGTATGTCTTTATAGACTTAACAATCAAATCCCCACAAACAAGAGTATCAAATACACCAATTTAGTATCTTAACCATAATATTAAAATTAGATAATAAGAGTAATAATATATCTATTAACTAAATTAATTAAAATTAAATAATAAGAATAATAATATATATATTAACTAAACTAATACTTATTAGAAGGCACATTAATAACATGATAATAACTAGCATAACCATAAAGATGGTTGATATCAACCGATATCTAATGATGTTTATTAACTATGTAAATCATTTTTAATTATGTGATTGTTTTTCATAATCGGGGGTGTATCTTTACTCCTCTTTGTTGTTCTATCTTCTCCTTCCTTCGTGCCAAATTTCCCTTGGACTTCACTATCGAAGCCTAGATAGAACCCAGAACTCTGGGGGATTTACTAACAGCAACGCCTAATGCTTGCCGCTCAATAGTCACCACAAGTCTCAATCCTTTACTTGTGGGCAGTGGGGTACTACCAAAAAATATTTTCGTCTGTTTGGGCCATCTATTGATGGGACTGCCCAACACTCGCCACAGAGTGCTATCAGGCTTGCCTTCTATTATTGGGCAACCTCCTTTTAATGACATGGTTGCAGGCGTGATGAATTAATGGCCCAACATTATCCCGAGGCCCCCAAGTCTACTGTGACTTAACTCAAAGAGGGGGATATGGAATTGAAACTTTTTCCATGGGACCCTTGTTAAAGGGGCGCTACCTCTAAATGACATGACTGTGGTGTGGATACAATATGGGTCCGATCTACGACATTGGTTCATCCCAGGCCACCCTAGCCTGTTGCGAGTTAACAAAGGGGGTCTGAAACTAGAAGGCACCATAAGAAAACCACTCTAATTTTTTAATTATGGAGTTTGGTGTGAAACTCCGTGTAGGGTTAGGACTTTTCCTCCACTTCAAATTGATGAGATGCTCATGTGTAAACCTCAAATTTATGTAGCCCTTAACTCCACGGATTTCTCTAACATCAAGCACAAGGACGCGAGCTTAAGACATGTCCTTTGGTAACGACCATTCCATGATGGTTTTTATCTTCTCTGGGTCCACAACAATCCCATCCTTGGTAATCACATGTCCTAAGTACTGGATTTGTTCTTTCAAGAAGTCAAATTTACTGTGTTTAATGTACAATCAACGTACTCTTAAAACTTGTAGAACAATTCGGAGGTGCTCCTTACGTTCTTCTATTTTATGAGAGTAAATTAGTATATCATCGATAAAAATCAACACAAATTTATCCAAATACTGATGAAATGTACTATTCATGAGGCACATGAAGGTTGCAGGAGCATCAATGAGCCCGAAGGGCAGCACAATGAACTCATAATGTGCATAAGAAGTTCTAAAAGTAGTTTTTGTTATATCTTCTTCCTTTATCCTAATCTGATGATAACCTAAATGGAGGTCTAACTTTGAGAACACAGTCACTCCCTTCACCTGGTCAAAAACTCATCTATATGAGGTAGGGGGTATTTATTTTTGATAGTCAGTTTATTTAACTAACGGTAATCCATGCACATCTGCAAGATTCCATCCTTTTTTTTAACAAAGAGCACCGGAGCTCCCTAAGGTGACACACTTGGATGGATTATTAAATAGCTCTTGTAGCTACATTTTTAATTCTGTTAACTCTGGTATGCTCATTTGGTAAGGGGCTCGGGAGACCTTGGAAGCTCCCAGAATCAACTCAATGGTGAAATCTATGTCTCTTTTTGGAGGGAGTCCAAGAATTTCTTCAGGAAATACCACCGGTATGTTTTCTAAAGAGACAAATTTATGCTTTGCATTGGTATATCCTACTTGTATTGCATAAATTTGGTAGCCTTTTCTGATATACTTTGCTAATTGGGAGGCTATCACTGCTATTAGTTACAAAGGTCTTAGTATGCCTTGAATTTCCTGCCTCTCACCTTCCTCATCAATGTGGTTAATAGTTTAGGTTTTAAAGTTAATGAGGGACCACTGTTTTTCCAACTAATCCATACTTATAAGGATATCGTAGGATCCCAGAGGTAACACGTTTAGGTCTGCCATAATAGGCTAACCTACTAACTTAAGGGGGCAGTTGTTGACCTTGGCCAACACCCTCATTTTTGCTCCTGTGGCTAGTTCTACTAACCAAGGATTTATAATTTTGACAGCTTGCAAACAACATTGTCTTACTATCTTGGGGATAATATAACTCAGAGTAGCTCCCGAATCAATTAAAATAGATATAGTGCGATCAAAGACTTTACCTTCAAGTTCTATCATGGTTGGTTGGTATTCCACCTGATGGTCCTCAAGAGAAGAATTAATCTTAGGTATAGTCCCTGCCAATTCTCCCACAGTAGTTGGTTCTTGAATCTATGAAATCTGATCAGTTCCCTTGCGGTGTGGACATTTTTTGATATAATGTGGCGCTCCACATCCCCAACACTGTACAAGAGGTCTAGTTGTTAATTCTTCTTTAGTTCCACCTCACTGTTCATTTGTTTTAGTCTCCCCTAGAAGCTTAAATCCAGGCTGATATCTGTTCATTTTCTTGCTTGTTTGACCTTTATAAGGTCCTTTGCTGATTGTGGCCTTATTTCCCTTGTGGTTTCAGGTAAATTTTATCCCCTTTTTGTTAGCCCATCTCTTTCCCACATCTCCCTTTTGCTTGTTTTGTTCTTTACATATTCGATCTCTCTGTATAACTTTGTCCATGGTTTTTAGGTTATCAAACTTGAGGCACTCTTTGATGAACAACAAAAAAATATTGATAAACCGTTGCACTTTTGCCTTTTCTTCTTGTATGTAAGGAACATACCAAAGAAAAGATGTGAATTTTGCTATGAACTCATCCATAGATAGTTGACCTAATCTAAGATCATGAAACTCCTTACATTTTCGTCATAAAATATTTCGATTATATATTTTTCTTTAAAATATCTTTGAAATTTTTCCCAGGCTATCCTTTGCTCATTTACTCCATGTACCGTTTTTACCTCTTCCCACCACAGGGTGGCTTTCCCTTGCAGCTAAAAAATGGACAAACAAGCCTTTAAATTATGATCGTATTCATACAACTCAAAATACTTGTTCATATTAATGAACTAGGCTTCAACTGCCTCCTCTTATTGACCATCAAAGAGGAGAGGTTTTATTTTCTGAAATTCCCTTTGAAGTTCTATTTTTTGTCTTTTCTGTGTCTTGTGTCTTGATACATTATCAGATTCTTCCTCATGATTCTCTTCGCCACCCTCTTTTTCCATGTTCTTGGTTCGAACTTCTTGTTCTCTAGTCATTTTTCCTCCTCAAGACTAGGGATTGGTGGTCGATGATTCCACCTATCAGACATACTCTTCATAATCTTCTCCTACTCTTGCATTAACCTCTCATTATTTGCCCATAACTAAGCCATCTCATCCTTTAGATCTTGTACAATTTCCATGATTGTAGTATTGGTATTGCGTGACTGTTCCCCCAACTGTACCTATACTTCAAGTTTGGTTTCCTCAAAGGACGCTGAACCTATTCCTGTTACGGTTCGATGTGTTGTAATTGCAGTTCTCATCATGCTCTCTATTTTCCTTTCTTTCTCTGTGCACGTCACAAATGTTGTTATTTAATTATATTCCAGGGGTCTGTGTTTTGCAACCTAAGTGCTCTGATACCACATGTAACGAACCGATGTAAATAATATATAATAAAAAAATATTTATTGAAATTTAAATAACACATAATTATGTTTTAACACTAATGACCATATCGACAATGTTTAGTACCATAGATTTAATTCATGTCTTGTCCATTTATATCTGATCGCTAACTAAGTATACAAATTAAATAATTAATACAAATTTTCTGCCATGGTAATCTTTGGTTTAGGGATGGACCCCGCGGAATTACTATTTTGGTGTGTGATTGTTCTACAATTTAATTTATCGAGCACCGTGTCTGCTGAAGTCTAGTGGTGGGATGGATCTGGATTCTTTCGTTGGACTCCAGCTAGCCCTCCTGGACTCGAAACCCATTCTCCATCTATGGTTGCTAAGATCGCCCTTCATCGGATGGAGGAGATCACTCGCTTTTCCCGATGGCCCTGCTATAGTCCATCTCCTTGGAATTCTCTACTACATATTATTGTTTCTCCTGCACAGTGTATAATTTTTACTACTCTATCTTTCTCCATCATCGTTGTTGAGTGTTATGGCTCACTGGTTGACCTCTTAGGTTGGCATGGTTCTTAATCATTGAGTTTGTCCCCTACAGGCTATGGATTCTCTACATGGAGTACAACTACATGAAAGAAACCTCAAAGCTGATTTGCATCTCAGGTAAGGGTTTCTCCCTAACTCAAGTCTGCAAGATTTTCTTTTCTTTGTTACAAATTTGTATTTCTTGCTTGAATGTCGATAATGAGTTACAGTTTGAACTTCACCTCTTAAATGTTGATTTTAATTCTTACTTCTCTATTTTCGTGAGGTAGAGGGCATGGTTTGAGAAGAGGGCAGAGACTAGGGTTCGAGTTCCAGAATAGCTCACACACCTTGATGGAAACTGCCAATTCTATCCACTGGGTGTAGTCTATGGCTAAGGCGTTTTTTCTTATCTACTATTTCTGGTAGGGTCTTCTTGATAGCCCTAGCTTAAATATGGAAGATCACTTTTTTTGAGGCATTGTAATCGTAATTATTCCAGGTTATACAAGCATATGCATTTAATATAATTTGGTTTTTCTCTAACCCTCGCGGCTGGCTTGCCCTAAGCTACCTATGGCATTGGCGGTAACTTATTCTGGTGCAAGTCCTTACTTGCTTGTTTACTTGACTATTAATGGAGTATAGAGACATGTTCTCGTCTTTAATTTTATATACAAATTATATTTATGGTTTTAGACAAATCAAGCTGGTTCAGGGCTATAAAACAGATATTAGCTATCGGTTGTATGTGACAAGGGTTTCTTTTCATTATTTATTCAAGGAGTAGCAACAATTTTCTTGTCAGCCTTTTTCTATAAACTGAATTTGATGGAACTATATCTAAACCTTGTATTGTTATTAGAAATCCAATAAGGGTTATTCAACAACATATTTGTATTCTAGGTTCGGCATATGTTTCCTTCAGAATTTTGTTTCTTTTCTTGTTATGACGTTATCTCTTTGTCTCTCGGATTGACATATATTACATTCCCTGTTTTAATTATAATTTTTACATTTCTTGATAATTTGGTTTTAGTGTTTGAAATTGAAACCCTACTTAACCGTTAAAGCATTTTGTCATTATCTGGGTTTAGCTTTGGAACCAATTATGTTCTCTGTTATAAAGTTTCCTTGACAATTTGGGTTTAATATTTGGAATAAAACCATATTTACCTATTATTATGATGTCATTATAGTAATGGATCTGAATAAAACCTAACGTTTCCTAGAGAGGGAGTTCTGAGGTTTATTGTTACTCTAACTTTTTAATTACTCCATCATCTATCGATTACTTCTATGACTTTGGTATCTTTTAACTATGCCAGTTACAAATTCAGCTTCTATCAAATAGAACTTTAATTACTTGCTAACAATTATATTCTTTCCTTTTCTGAGCAATCTGTTGGAAAATTATATATTACATAGCAATGGAACACATAAAATATATTGCAAAATTATAAACACAGAAAACACATAAAACAAGAGATACATAGATATATGTGGTCGATCCAATTTGGGCTACGTCCACTGAGAAACATCCTATCCTTCCTTTTATATTATCCAAGAAACTAAAGAGATACAACTTAGAGCAGATCCGTTGTAATTCACTCTTTGGTATCGCACAATATCCTCTCTCTTTCTCACTCAAAATACATATCTACATAGGCACACTACAATTCCCTCATATACACGGAGGGGTCGCCTTTTAGGGCAAAAAGACCTAAATTAAACATAACTTCTATCGTCATATCTCTGCCTAATGAATAGCCTAGATTGACTATGAAATTACAACATTTTACAAGGAAATTTTACATCCATTTTTGGCTTTGGGGGTGCTGCCCCTAATCCCCTGCTGGGGGGGTGGTCTCCCAAAGATTGCAGTCCCTCGCCTTGACCCCCCTTGCAGCACAAATATTACGAGCGGCGTTTCCGCCACATTACGAACTGGGGTCCAATCCGGTCATACCACTGAATAAAGAAGATAATCATGCTCTGCACCTAATAATATCCGACTTGGTGACTGATTATAGTAACACCACTACTGCTTCATTTGCTGGAAAATGAGTCCACTTTGGACCTAGCTGTTTCTCATCTTCTTCATCATGCCTGAAGACCAATTTAAACTGAGCAAAATCTTAGTTTCTCTCTGGTTACAACTTTTGTTAAAATATCTGCAGGATTCTGGCTAGTGTGTATCTTTTCCAGCTTCAACTGTCCATCTTCCAACACTGACTGTATGAAGTGGTACTTGAGCTATACATGTTTAGTCTTGGAATGAAATGTGGAGTTCTTTGAAAGATGTATGGAACTATGGCTGTCACTGTATAACCTGCCCAACTCCTGCTTCTTACCCAATTCATCCCGAAACCTTTGTAACCAAATCATTTCTTTACTAGCCTATGTAGCAGCAACATACTCTACTTTCGTTGTTGAGAGAGCAACAACAATTTGCATATTTGAAACCCAACTTACAGTTGTTCCACCTACGTAAACACATACCTTGTTGTGCTCCTCTTGTTATCTCTATCACCTTCCATATTTGCATCAACATATCCCTGTAGAGCAATGTTTGAACCACCAAAGCATAGTGCTTGATTTGTGGTACCTCTCAAATACTTGAGAATCCACTTCACCACCATCCAATGTTCTTTTCCTCGATTGTTCATGTACCTTCTTACAACTCCTACTGCATGCGCAATATCATGCCTTGTGCAGACAATTGCATACATTAAGCTTCCAATTGCTGATGCATATGGAACTTTAGACATATAAGCCATTTCTTCCTAACTAATGGGACACACCTCCTTACTTAATTTGAAATGGATAGCCATAGGTATACTAACTAGTTTTGCATTTTGCATATTAAATCTTTTCAACACCTTTTCTACGCACTCACTCTGCGACAATGTTAATTCTCGTTTATTCCTATCTCTAGTTATTCTCATACCAAGGATTTGTTTTTCAACACCCAAATCCTTCATTAGAAATGAGTTCGCTAGTTTTCTTTTGAGCACATTTATTTCTTGCATGTTAGAACCTGCAACAAGCATGCCATCTACATACAATAACAATATAATATAACTGCCATCATTTTTCCTTTTGAAATAAACACAATGACCAGAGTAACATCTACTATAACCTTGTTCAGACATAAACTTGTGAAATTATAGATACCATTGCCTTCAAGCCTGTTTTAAGCCAACAAGCTCTTCACCAACCTGCACAGTAGTTTCTCCTTCCCTTTTACCTCATATTCTTATGGCATATGCATATAGATCTCTTCCTCCAAATCCCCATGGAAAACGTTTGTCTTTACATCTAACTGCTCAAGATGCAAATCTTCAACTACTACTAGACTTAAAATAGTTCTGATTGAAGTCATTTTAACAACATGAGAAAATATCTCATCAAAATATATACCCTTTTTCTATGCAAACCCCTTCACCACAAGTCTAGCTTTATACCTTTTTCTACCTCCATCTTCTTCCTTCAACGTATAAACCCATTTATTCTGTAATGATGTTTTACCTGTAGGCAACCTGACTAAGTCCCAAGTCTGGTTATGTGCTAGGGAGTCCATCTCTTCTTTCATGGCTTTCTCCCACTTCTTCCTGGTTTCTACCTACACTGCTTCTTTATAACATTTTGGTTCACGAGAATTGATAAACAATACATAATATAATGAAGGAGAGTATCGTTTAAGGGGGTCTACTTATCCTGGTAGATCTTCTAACACCACTTTCAGGTGTTTGAGGTGCTTGTTGTTATTGTTCTAGTTGTTGATCGTGATGATTTTCAGGCACCATCACTTTTTCTGTGATCTCATCAAGCACTTTGTACTCTATGTTTTCTTTTTCCCATTTCTTTTCCTGCAGCTGATCCTTATACAAAACCTTTTCATTGAATATGACATCTCTGCTTCTAATAATTTTGTGTTTTTCATAATCATAAAAGCAATAACCAAAATCATTAACACCATATCCAATTAAGGTACATTTCTTTGATTTTTCCTCAAGCATTTTTCTACTTTCTTTATTAATGTGGATAAAGGCTTCACAACAAAAAGTCTTTAAAAAAGAGTAGTTTACCTTTGGACCTGTTCATGCTATAGGTTTTAACCTCGTATAGAAATTAACTGCATACAAATTCTGAAACATAGAAAATAAACAATGCGAGAGCATAACACATAAAATACATATGTACAGTTATTTCCCCTGGATTCCAAAATTGGGACTACCAGCTTGATTTTTCATTATGTTCCTTTCAATGTTACAATACATATTTATACATGCTGAGTCTCCATCTTTCATCCTGAGGTTATACAACTTTTTCTGCAGGAACAATTTATTCACCAGAGACTTAGATTGGTACAAAGTCCCTAACTTGTCCCACAAAGCCTTCGTTGTAGCTTCCCTGATACATTCAACAATACTGAATCTAAGAAACACAATCGTATTGTGCTCTTTGCCTTCTGATCCAACTTCTTCTATTCTTCATCGAACACTCATGTTGGTTTAGTACTCGGATCTACCGTGATCCACTGATATTTATCCACCAACATATCCTCCATCTTCAGTTTCCACAACTCAAAATTCTAACCATGAAATTTCTCAATCTCTATCTTTCCACTGCTCGCCATGTTCTTTCACCACTAGAATCGATCTCACAGGTCTCCCACTGAATAGGGTCTACCACATGCCCGAGTGAAACCCCTCAGTAATAAAGTCGTCCCCTTGAAGCCAAAATATCTCTAATACCAAATGTAGGTTTCAACCTCGTATAGAAATTACCTGCATACAAATTCTAAAACACATAAAATAAACAATGCAAGAGCATAACACATAAAACACATATACACCGATATTTTGACCTAGATCCCAAAACTGGGACTACCAGCTTGATTTTTCATTATGTTCCTTTCAATGTTACAATATATATTTATACATGTGGAAGCATCTAATACCATGGGCCGAAAAACATCGCGTCCAAAACCATGGACTGAAAACCATCGCGTCCAAAACCATGTGCAAAAATCATGCACAAAACCATAGGTAGGTCCGCCCAACTTAATATAGGGTCAAAAAAAACAAAATTTCAGGGGTGTTGCCCATGACCCCATAGTGGGGGGTTACCTGCACCCCTCAAACTCCCTATGACCCCCCCGCTACACAATCGACACAATGAAGGGGGGGCTCCACCCCCCCTCGAATCCCCCATTTAAATATGTAGGCTAGTCATGGAAAGAATATAACACAACCCAACATTCTCCCACTTATTGTTTTCTTTCCACAGGGGGCCACAAGATAGCTTAGTCATTTATCCTGCCCTAAAACACCCATTGTTTCTCTACACCAAGAGAACTTCTCAGAGCTCACAGATTTTGTTAATGCATCTGCAGTATTCTTCAAAGCATCCACCTTTACCAGCAACACCTTTCTGTCTTCTATCATATCCCTCACAAAGTGATACTGAACATCAATGTGCTTTTTCTTTAAATGATATGTAGGGTTCTTTGCTAAGAAAATTTCACTTTGGCTATCACTGTCTATCCTTATAGATCCTTGTACTAACCGCATACTTGAACACAATATCTGCAACCAAACTGCTTCCTTGCTTGCATGAGTGGTTGCCATGTATTCTGCCTTTGTAGTTGATAGTGACACTATAGATTGTTTCTTACTCATCCAACTAACTACACCTCCAAATAGGTTAAAAACATACCCACTTGTACATCTTCTCCGATCCATATCTCCAGCTGAGTCTGCATCAACAAAGCCATGAATATCCAATATTTTATCCAATCTTGGTCTTCCTTGGTAGCACACACCATAATAACTAGTGCCACGCAAGTACCTGAAAACGTGCTTCACTATTGTCTGATGTTGCTTCCCTAGTTTTGACATAAGCCTGGTCAATACTCACATTGTGTGTGGAATGTCTGGTCTAGTATAGACCAATGCATACATCAGATTACCGACTACACTTGCATATGGAACATAGGACATGTCCTCTTCCTCTTCTTGTGTCTTGGGACACTATTTAACAGATAACCTCACACCTACAAGAATATGAACCTTCACCGGTTTACTATCATGCATATTAAACCTCTGTAGTATTGTCTTGACATACATCCTGTAGCTTAACCACAGCTTCCTCTTTTCTCAGTCTCTTTTAATTTCCATTCCGAAAATATAGTTTGCAACGACAAGATCTTTCATGTCGAATTTGGAGGCAATTGGGATTTCAAATCCTCGATAATTTATTTGTCATTTCCAACTAGCAACATATCGTCCACATACAAGACCAGATAAATAACATAGTCACCAATTAATTAAAAATATACACAGTGATATGCTTTGATTTTGGTGAAGTCGAGTCCCCATATAAATGTATCAAATTTCTGATACCACATCCTTGGTGACTGTTTTAACCCATACAGAGACTTCTTTAACTTGCATACCATTTCTTTCTTACCCTTCACTGCAAAACCTTTAGGTTGCTTCATGTAGATCTCCTCTTTGAGATCCCCATGAAGAAATGTTGTCTTCACATCCATATGTTCTACCTCAAAATCAAAAGCATTAGCAACATATAAAAGTAATCTAATAGAAGATGTGTTGTCAACAGGAGAAAAAATATAACCAAAATCAATTCCTAGCACCTAGGAATAACCTTTTGTTACCAACCGAGCTTTGTATTTCTCCACCTTTCCTTCTGCATTTGTCTTCTTCTTGAACACCCATTTGCTGCCAATGGGTTTCCTTCCAGTCGGCAACTCCACCAGATCCCAAGCCTCATTTTTGTGTAAAGATACCATTTCATCAACCACGACCTCTTTCCAGAGTTTTCCATCCTCTGAATCTACTACTTCATTCACAGTTCTAGGATCATCATCAGTAACAAATAAAGGACAATTTGAATAGAAAGCGAATGTACTATACCTTTTCAGCTACCTTCTTTCTCGAACTGATCTTCTCACGCCTGGAGTTTGTGGCTCTTCATCTTCTGATTCCTTCTTTGTTGTAGAGTCTGATTCTTCCTCCTTAAGCTCAAACTCTATCTCCTCAATTTCCTTTAGTTGGAATTCATGTTTAATAACATCTTTCACCTCTTTGAACACCACATCTCGGCTGTAAACAACCTTCCTTGTTACTGGGTTCCAAAGATTATAAGCCTTTAAACCATCCTTATACCCAATAAGAATGCACTTTTCTGATTTACTATCCAACTTGGTTCTTTTATCCTTTGGAACATGTACATATGCATCACATCGAAATACCTTCAGATGTGAAAGAGAGGGTTTCTTACCAGTCCATGCCACTTGTGGATTCTTATCCTCCAACATTGATGAAGGTGATCTGTTGACCAGGTAACATGTTGTCTCCACCACCTTTGCCCAAAATTCCTTTCCTAACCCAGCACCACTGCGTATGCTTCTTGCCCTTTCCATCAATGTCTTGTTCATTATTTGTGCAACTCCATTTTGCTCAGGTGTGTATGGAGTAGAATTTTGCCATACTATACCACACTTTTTACAGAATTATTCAAATTCCTTGTTGCAGAACTCTCCACCGTTATCTATCCTCAACACCTTTATCTTCTTCTCTGTCTAGTTTTCCACCAGAGCCTTAGATTATTTAAACCTCTCGAAGACTTCATATTTCTTCTTAAGGAAATATATCCATGTATTCCTTGAGAAGTCATCTATAAATGACACATAGTACACAGACTTACCCAGTGATGGAATCTTCATAGGTCCAAACACATCACTATGCACAAGTTCCAATATATGTTTCACCCTCTTACTACTAGAGGGGAAACTCACCCAATTCTGCTTCCCATATACACAATTTTCATAGAAATAAAAATCTAGAGAGCTATTACTCATACCTTCTACCATACCTTTACCATGAAGTATTCGAAGGCCCTTCTGTCCAATATGTCCAAGCCTTCAATGCCACAACATGGTCTTCTCTCCAGAGACCATTAGATTTTCTGCTCCCCTTTCAGGAACCACAGAGTTGTTGCACCCATCAACAACAGTGCTACCTTGCAGCTTGTACATTGTTCCAATCTAAACTCCCCGCATTAATAGCAATGGTCCCTGAACCATCTTGCAGGTATCCTTCTCGAACACTATTTTTACACCTGCATCATCCAACTTGCTTATAAAAAAGAGATTTATGGCCAATGCAGGAATATGCAAAACACCCACAAGTGTTCCAACCCTTCCACCTTGCAAATTAAACTTTACTTTTCCACGACCAATGATTCTACCCTTCCTATCATCCCCCAAGAAGACATCACCACCATCGTGTTTCTCACACTCGCAGAACCACTCTCTATGGGTAGTGAAGTGAAAGGATGCACCTGAGTCAATCAAACATGCCTCATGATCTACATCTGTACTTGAAGAAGCCAAGTACACATACCCACCTTCATCTGAGGTGGTTTTTTCCTCTATAGAAGGAGCGTCATTAGATCTCTTTCCTTTATCAAGAGATTTAGATTTACAGTCCCTTTTTTAGTGCCCTTCCTTTTCGTATTTCCAGCACACCACCTTTATAGGTTTTCCTGGAGATTTAGATCTCCCTCTAGATTTATATCTCCCACTCGATGACCTATTTTTGTTTTTGTTCTGGGACCGTCCTCGTACAGACAAGGTATCACCATTCTGGCTCTCCATATTTCTCCGTCTCATCTCCTTCATAGGTATGGATGAGACTATTTCATCAAACTACAAGGCAATTTTATTGCTACCTATTGCAATAACCAGAATATCCCGCGAATTTGGTAGAGAAAAAAACAAACTGAGGCACTTATCTTCATCTGAAATTTTAATATCAACAGATAATAATTGACCTACCAAAATATTAAATGCGTTCAGTTGCTCTGTCACTGAGTCTTCATCTTTCATCCTTAGGTTATACAATTTTTTCCACAGGAATATTTTATTCACGAGAGACATAGATTGGTACAAAGTCCCAACTTGTCCCACAAAGCCTTCATCGTAGCTTCCCCTGGTACATTTAGCAATATTGAATCTGAGACACACAATCGTATTGTTCTCTTTACCTTGTGATCCAACTTCTTGCATTCTTCATCGAACAATCTCGTTGGTTTAGTACCCGGATCTACCACAATCCACTAATCTTTATCCACCAACAAATCCTCCATCTTGAGTTTCCACAACTCAAAACTTTGACAATTAAATCTCTCGATCTCTATCAACCCACTGCTCGACATCTTCTTTCACCACCAAAATGGATCTCGCAGTTCTCCTACTGAACAGGGTCTACCATAAGCTTGAGCGAAACCCCTCAGCAACAAAGGCATCACCTTGAAGCCAAAACAACTCTGATACCAAATGTAGGTTTTAACCCCATACAAAAATTACCTACACATGAATTCTAAAATACAGAAAATAAAGAATGCGAGAGCATAACACATAAAACACATATACACAGAGATTTTCCCCTAGATCCCAAAAGCGGGACTACCAACTTAATTTTCATTATGTTCCTTTCAATGTTACAATACATATTTATACATGCTGAAGCATCAAATACCATGGACCAAAAACCATCGTGTCTAATACCATGGACCGAAAACCATCATGTCCAAAACCATGTGTGAAAATCATGCACAAAACCATAGGAAGGTCCACCCAACCTAATATAGGGTCGAAAAAAACAAAATTTCCTAGGGTGTTGCGCCGAACCCCATAGAGGTGGGTTACCTGCACCCCTCAAACCCCTAGTGACCCTCCTGCTATGCAATCGGTGCAACAAAGGGGTGGCTTTGTCCCCCCTATAACCCCCCGGTTAACTACGTCCGCTAGTCGTGGAAAGAATGAAACACAACCGAACACATGTATCCTCTGGAATACGACAATCCAAGGAACTTGAACGTCCTCTGTTAATTAGATAGACAACAGTATCTACAACATCTACCCAAAATTACGAAGGCAATCCTTCATGCAATCTCATGCTTCAGGCATGCTCCATGATTGTCATGTTCATCCTTTCTGACACACCATTTTCTTGTGGTGTTCCTGGAACTGTCTTCTCTCTACGAATTCCATTCTCTGAACAGTACCTACCAAACTATTGCTGCAATATTCACCTCCATTTTCTGAATTGAGACACTTCAACCTTTTTCCTATCTCATTTTCAACCAAATCTTTCCATTTATTGAAAGTATCAAATACATCAGATTTATTTCCAATAAAATAAATCAAGGTCTTGCTGATTGCATCATATATAATAGTAACTTAATAATGAGAGCCATCGAGAGATGATACCTAGGCACATCCCCATACATCTGTATGCACAAGCTCTAATTTCGCGCTCTTATTTTCTTTACCAACTTTGAGGAATCTGAATCTCTTCTATTTTCCATAAAGACAATTATCACAAAATTTTAAATCAACATGCTTCAAACCTGGGAATAAGTTTCTTGAGTGAAGAATCTGCATCCCCTTCTCACTCATGTTCCCAACCTCTGATGCCACATTGTCGTATCTTTTCATGTAGAGGTTAAAGCATTAATAAAATTAGAAATACCATTTCATAAATACAATGTACAACCCTTTTCTCCTTTTGCTATTACAGGGGATCCTTTAGTGACCTTTCAGGTTTTATCTGTAAAAGTAGTCACACAGCCTTCAACTCCCAACTGCCACGCTGAAATTAGATTTTCGTTTAGATTTGGAACATGCCCTACCTCCTTAAATACCCATTGATTTCCATTCCACTATTTTATGAAAATTGTGCCCATTCCAATGATTTTATAGGGTTTATCATCACCCAATCAAACATGTCCAAAATCTCCGTGAACATAATCATGAAAATGTTTCCTATAATGTGTGGCATGGAATGAGGCCCCTGAATCTACCAGCTCGGAATCAATAATATTTTCTAATGAAATAATCAAAGCATCTTGCAACACATCACTTGTCACATTAACTTCATCATTGTTTTCTTGTTGCGCATCTCCTTCTTTTCCCTTTTGAGACTTGTAGTCTTGCCTCAGCTGTCCTTTTTTCCCGCATTTCTAGCACACTATCACCGATATGGACTTGGATCTACCTTTCCTTGACTTACTGCGATATCTTGGGCTATTTCCTCTTTCCATTTTTCTTCCCCTAGTCTCTGCAGTCAAAGCATTACCTGATGTCTCATTGGATCTTTTCCATCGCATTTCCTCATTAAGGATTGCACTGACAACATCATCAAACTTTAAAGTACTAGATCCAGAGACAAAGTTACTAATGGCCATAACTAAACCATTCCAACATTCTGGAAATGAACATAGAAATAACAGAGCCCTAACTTCATCATCAAATGTTACCCCTACAGAACTTAACTAACTGGTAACTGTATTAAATTCATTTTAATGATTAGCAACACATGCACCTTGTGACATCTTCATATTAAATAAATGGTTCATAAGAAATACCTTATTTGAGGCCAAGGGTTTTTCATATAATATTTCCAATGCTCACTTTAAACCCTCTGTTGTCGTTTCCTTTGAAATATTAAACGCTACCGTCGCTGCTAGGCACAACCATATTGTTGTAAGTGCCTTTCTGTCGACAATATCCCATTCTGTTTCTGTCATACTCGTCGAATTCTTTGCCTTTCTGCTCAATGGTTGGTACAGATATTTCTGGTACAAATAATCTTCCATGTGCGTCTTCCATAGTTCATAGTTTTGGCCATTAAATTTTTCGATCCTAAACCTACCATCTTCCGCCATTTCTTCCACTCGAACCAGGAACCCTTCTTTCTTGCGATTTTATCAACCAAATAAACCTTCGGCTCTGATACGAGTTGTTAGAAAATTGTGTATTACAGAGCAATGGAACACATAATATATATTGCAGAATATAAACACAAAAAACACATAAAACAAGAGAGACATATATACATGGTTCACCTAATTTGGGCTACGTCCAAGGAGAAACAACCTATCCTTCTTTTATAATATCCACCAAACTGAAGAGATACAACCTACAACAGATCTACTATAATTCCCTCTTTGCTCTCACACAATCTCCTCTCTCTTTCTCACTCATAATACAGATCTACATAGACGCAATACAATTCCCTCATATATAGGGATGGATTTCCTTCTAGGGAAAAAAACCTAAATTAAAAATAACTTCTACCATGAGATATTCACTTGATGAATGGCCTAGATTGACTACAAAATTACAACATTTTACAAGGCAATTTTACATCTATTTTTAGCTTGGGGGTGTTGTCCCCAATCCCGTGTCGTTGTGGGGGGAGGCTCCCAAAGATCGTAGTCATCCCCCCTAGACTTCGCTTGCAGCACAAATATTATGGGCAACACATTACGAACTGGGGTCAAATGTGGTGATACCTATGCATAAATAAGATAAGCAGACTCCACACCTAGCACAATCAATATACCTATTACATCCGTTATTTTACTTATCTGTATAATGTCAAATTCCAAGCAAGGGTCTGCTACTAGACCTTGGCCTTTGTTGCTCTTTTCTTCCCGACCATGAGACAACGTTGATGAGACATCTCCCCCTGAGTTGCTCCTTGCACACAAGAACTATCTTTGAGATTATATCTCTCATAAAACAACTATCTCGTCCAAACCAGACTTAGCTCTGTAAACCTGCCTAGCACTTTAGTGAAACTTCCTCTTTTCAATCATTTTCCTATTTCTCTTTTCTGGATCTGAAATACCCCTATCCTCTTGATATTTCTTGAATAAATCTTCAAGAAATTAGTTAGGGATAGGTAACTATGAATCCTAACTACTTAACATGTAAAAAGACAATATTTACAAATAAATGTTATTTCATTTCTGCGTAACTTAATTTAGCAAATATTTTTTATAAAATAATAATAATAATCAATTTGTTAAGTTCTACAGTAAATTAAATAATTAGATTTGTTGAAGATATCGCATCAATGTTGAATGGAAGAACCATTTGCCCAATAATTAGATGACTACAAAGATTAGTTGAGTTTAGAGGTCTCTTGGTATACTTTAATTGAGCTAAAAGATGACTTACATCCTCAACCACTCCCCATAAAATTTGATAATTTTATTTCTGTAAGTCATCCTCAACCCTTCTCCATAAAGATTGATGGTTTTATTTGTGTGTTACTCAAAATGAAATTCTCTTAACTTCATATTTATCTATTTATCAAGTATAATTAATTCCTTTTTATACTTTATAGATATATGAAATAAAAGTATATCTACATATAATAAAATGATTTATTTCCATCCATTAAAACCACTTTATTTTCTATATCAATAGAACAATTAAAAAAATAAAAGACATGACAATAAAATTAAACTTATAGTACATTAAAAATTCAGCTAACCTTGACAACCCTCCCTTATTGAAACAATTCAATATATCAAATATAGGAAAAATATTTGTAACATCATTTAATAAACTTGCAATATCATTGATGGGATAAACACATGTGGCATATCCATTGTCATATACGTTAAAATTGGTTTTCTTAATGAAATCTGGTTACAATTACTCAGTTGTCGAAATATAGAATATAATATAATTATTTTCCATTAAAGTATAACAAAATCTGGAAATTTTTTTAATTATTTTAATTAAAATCATTGGTATATCTATGTATCTTATTACTTTTGTATTGCATTGACATTCCACTTAAAATTTAGCTCTTTAATTAATGTCAATAGATTTTTGTGAGGCTCCTTATTGTACCACGCCATTTTAAGACATATTCATGAAGTCTGAGAATATGAATATTTCCGATGTAATTCTACTACTCGATATTCTTAACATCGAATCCCAAACATTCGATCTCTCTCTTAGATCAATTAAAATAGATATAGTTTGATCAAAGACTTTACCTTCAAATTCTATCGTGGTTGGTTGGTATTCCGCTTGATAGTCCGCAAGAGAAGCATTAATCTTAGGTATACTCCTTGCCACATCTCCCACAATAGATGGTTCTTGAATCTATGAAATCTGATCAGTTCCCTTGTGGTGTGGACATTTTTTGACATAATGTGGCCCTCCACATCCCCAACACTGTACATGAGGTCTAGTTGTTAATTCCTCTTTAGTTCTACCTCACTCTTCATTTGTTTTAGTCTCCCCTCGAAGCTTAAATCTGGGCTGATTTCTGTTGATATTCCTGCTTGTTTGACCTTTATAGGGTCCTTTGTTGATTGTGACCTTGTTCCCCTTATGGTTGGAGGTAAATTTTATCCCATTTTTGTCATCCCATCTCTTTCCCACATCTCCCTTTTGTTTGTTTTGTTGTTTACAAATTCTAGCTTTCCGTATAACTTCGTCCATGGTTTTTGGGTTATCAAACTCGAGGCGCTCTTTCATGAACAATGACAAACTATTGATAAACCACTACACTTTCACCTTTTATTCTTGTATGTAAGGAAAATAACAAAGCAAAGATGTGAATTTTTCTATGAACTCATCCATAGACAATTGACCCAATCTAAGATCATGAAACTCTTTTGCTTTTTCGTCATAAAATCTTTCGGTTATATATTTTTCTTTAAAATACCTTTGAAAATTTTCCAAGGTTATGCTTTGCTCATTTACTCCATGTACCACTTTTACCTCTTCCCACCATAGGGTGGCTTTCCCTTATAGCTAAAAAATGGCCAAACGAGCCTTTAAATTTTGATCATATTCATACAACTGAAAATACTTGTTCATATTGATGAGCTAGGCTTCAACTACCTCTTCTTGTTGACCATCAAAGAGGGGAGGTTTTATTTTCTGAAATTCCCTTTGAAGTTCTATTTTTTGTCTTTTCTGTGTCGTTTGTCCCTATACATTATTAGATTCTTCCTCATGATTCTCTTTGTGACCCTCCACTTCCATGTTCTCAGTTCGAAATTCTTGTTCTTTAGTCATATTTCTTGCTCAGGACTGGGGATTGGTGGTCGATGATTCTGCATTTTAGATAGACTCTTCATAATATTCTTTTACTCTTGGGTCGATGATTCTGCCTATCAAACACTCTTCATAATCTTCTCCTGCTCTTGCATTAGCCTCTCCTTATCTACCTGTAACCAAGCCATCTCATCCTTTAGTTCTTATACAATTTCCATGATCGTAGTATTGGTATTACGTGACTCTTCCCCCAAATGTACATATACTTTAGGGTTGGTTTCCTAAAAGAAAGCAGAACCTGTTCCTGTTGCAATTTGGTGTGATGTAATTCCACTTCTCGACATGCTGTTTGTTTTCCTTTATTTCTCTGTGCACATCAGAAATCGTGTTATTTACTTATATTCCAGAGGTCTCAGTTTTGCAACCTGAGCGCTTTGATACCACATGTAACAAACCCATGTAAACAATATATAATAAAAAAATAAAAAAATATTTATTGAAATTTTAATAACACATGATTATGTTTTAACGCTAATGACCATATCAACAAGGTTTAGTACCATAGATTTAATTCATGTCTCATCCATTTATATATGCTCATTAACTAAGTATACGGGTTAAAGAATTAATAATTTTTTTTTGCTATGGTAATCTCTGGTCTAAGGGACAAACCCCACATAATTACTATTCTGGTGACTCATTATTCTGCAATTTAATTTTCCGGGCACCGTGTCTGCCCAAGTCTAGTGCTAGGATGGATCTAGACTCTTCCGTTGGACTCCAGCTGGCCCTCCTGGACTCGAAACCCATTCTCTATCTACGGTTGCTAACATCGCCCTTCATCGAACGGAGGCGATCACTCGCTTTTCCCGATGGCCCTCTTGTAGTCTATCTCCTTGGAATTGTCTGCTATAGGTTATTATTTCTCCTGCATGGTGACTCTGATTTTTAAAACTTTATCTTTCTCCGTCATGGTTGTTGAGTGTTATGGCTCACTCATTTACCTCTCAGGTTGGCATGGTTGTTAATTGTTGAGTCTACCCCCTATAAGTTGTGGATTCTTTTCATAGAGTACAGCTACACGGAGGCAACCTCAAACCTGATTTTCATCTCAGGTAATGGTTTCTCCCTAACTCAAGTCCGCAAGATTTTTTTTTCTTTGTTATAAATTTGCATTTCTTGCTTGAATGCTTATAATGAGTTAAAGTTTCCACTTCACCTCTTGAATGTCAATTTTAATTCTTACTTCTTTATTTTCGCGAGGTAGAGGGCATGGTCGATGAAGAGGGTAGAGACTGAGGTTCAAGTTCCATAATAGCTCGTGCACCTGGAAGGAAACCACCAATTCTATCCACTGGGTGTAGTCTATGGCTAAGGCGTTTTTCTTATATGGTAGTTCTCATAGGGTTTCTTGACAGCCTTAGCTTAAATATGGTGGATCTCTTTTTTTGAGGCATTGTAATTGTAATTATTCTAGGTTATACAAGCATATGTATTTAATATAATTTGGTTTTTCTCTAACCCTCGCTGCTCCCTTGTCCTAAACTAGCTATCATGTAGGCAGTAACTTATTCCACTATGATTCCTTACTTGCTTTTTTTCTTGACTATTACTGGATTGTAGAGACATGTTCTGGTCTTTAATCTTATATACGAATTATATTTATGATTTTTGAGAAATAAAGTTGTTTCAGTGTGTTATAGACATATTTGGGCACTGCAACCCCAAGCACATATGTCGATAAACCAAGGGCTCTTAAACCCCTAAAAATTTTGTTTCATACTCTAAAGGATCAAGGGCAACTGATTACATCATTTCCGAGAAGTTCTCCCTGAAAAACTACTCAGAACTGGTTAAAACTGGACCATACAAACTGCTCCATGCTGAGGGTGCGATGCAAATCACCTGTTACACAAAAGGGGTGTGATGCATACTAAAAATCCCTTCTGTAGGGTGCGATGAGCGAGAGCAGACAAATGGCAGAGACAGTTTGATAGGTGGAAACTTAGAAAATCTTCTAGAAACCGCTCATATGACACTTGCGTCTCTGAATTCACCGAGGGATGAGTAAGAGATCATGAAATCTCCAAGTGGAACCAAGAACTATCAGTGAAATGACACTAATCAAAATCCCAGAAGCTGACTCACCCCCTTGCAAATATCTATATATGGATCCGTCATCGTAGAGATCCAGAGGCTGGAATTCTGTATTTTGTAAGGAACTGCTATTGGTTTCTCTGTGAAGCATTGTATTGTTTGGTGATCTAGCTTTTCATGAGGTGAAGAGGGCTTTCGTGCTAGGAGGATGGCACTGGATCAGACAGCTGGGTTGTAATCTTCTCTTCTACTTCTACTATCAATAAAGTTATTTGAGTTTTCCTCCACATACTTGTATATTCCTGAATCTTGTATTTGTGTATGCATTTGTATGGTCAATGTACATCTGATGCTACATTGTTTATGGTATCATTGATCTCTATGCTTTGATAGTATTTTGTTTCTTTGCCTCTACAAGTGTTCTTTGAAGTAGGACAAGTGACAAAGGAGTGGTGAAACTCTATCAAAGGAGAGAACAAACAAGCAAGGACCCAAGCGAAAGACTAAGGTTGGTCCTCTCTGCTTCTCTCTCATCTATCTCCCATAAAGGAAAACACAATTTACTTTGAATTGTTTGTTTCTAAGATAGCTACCCATCTTAGTGGGACTAGCATATCTGAATAGACACTAGTTTTCCCGGAAACAAAATGGCGACTTCACTGGCTATCGAATAGTTTGTTTGTTTGTTACTGTTGTTTGCTTTGTAAAGTACAGATGGAGCCTGAAGTTAAACCAGCTAGCCTTTTAACTTCTTTTGCTATGAAACTGCAAAGTAGATCAACGTTTCTTTAGTCAATCTCTGGGTTGGTTTATGAACTCAAAATCTGACTTGCAAACATCCTAAGTGCCCTGGTGGTGGCTCAATAACCTCATTAGATCATACCTCTATAGTTTGTGTTTACTGTCTATCATAAGCTAGGCCTAAATCGTTGAACTTAGCTGCAAAATGTGGGTGAAAACCGAGCTTAGTCTCATCCCTAAACCATTGCACTATCTCTGATTGGCAGTCTGGATGCATCGCACCTCCCGTGTGCTGCAGGTGAGATGCATCCCTGTTTCCCTTAAGGACAGGTGCTCTGATTGAATGAGACTGTTTCTCTCTCTAGATTTTGGTTTTTTCTTCATTGTTTTCAGCTCTATTCAGTAGTTTTGTAGCCTATGATCAGTATATCATTGTTGAAACCCTCTTCCTTTACATTATTTATCCTCCATTGATAAGGAATTGTAAATGTTTTTTATGTATTTTTCGTCATTTACAGTCCTTATTTGCAAAAAGTAGCTTAATCGAACTATCGTCTTTTGATTCAAAAGTGTCATAACTATCGTTTTCAGTCAAGGAAACGAGTGTCATAAAGTCTTCCTCTTTTATATAGTCAATTGTACTTTTGCCATTGTATTTGATTTGAATTGTCAATTCTTTGAAGTGTCGAAAGCAGTTCTCCATTCGAAAGTGAAAGTGTCGTCTTAGTCTTCCTTCCGTTTTTTTGAAAAGAAATTTCTGAAGTGTTTCTTTGAGGAAAAGTAGTTTAGATCTATACTTAGTTTTATTTTTGTCATTCTCACATTAAGGAAATGGAAAAAAAATACATGCATGTGCATTTGCATTTAGACTGCATTTGGAAATTGATTTAGGAAAAGTGCATTTAGTGTGTGCTCTGTGCACTATGTTGAAAGAATTTTACTCTTCTTTCCTTATTAGCTAGGATTTTCTTTGCTAAAAGAAAACAAATGACTCTTTATCATTTAGATTGCATATTTAGGAATTATACATCTACATCACGCGGTGAACCTTGAAAGGCAAACTTCTTAAGAGAGCTCAACTATAAAATAAACCTCAATGAACATAAAAACGCTTTGGAACCTAACACATGACATCTAGAAGTCTAGTCTAGAGACGTATTCCGGCATCGTAAAGCCTGGTAACTATCATTTTCATCGTAGATTGGGTGATTCCTCCTTTTTGATATTAGTACGGACTTGTGCTCCCACGTACCATCGAGTATATATTGGGAGACCATAATAGGCTGATATCTTTTATCCTTAGGAAGCTATGTCTACGGCCCTATCGATCACAATGCACTAAACACAACATTCAAGAAGATTGAATATTGTACGTAAAGTCCTTGGTAATTTCTCTATAATTTACCACCAAGGTGTATATTGCAGTTTTGCGATTGGTCTGGTAATCCCTTTATCTAGATTTCCAAATTAGTCACTTTCGTTCCTTTTCAACTCCTTAAAAGAAAAGGTCCATTTGAGCACTTGTCACTTCAGGCTCACTAAAATTTGAAGGCGACTAGATTCACCCTTAGCTTTTTCTTGACTCTTAAAAATTAAAAAAGCAAGTTATGTCAAAGCACCATAAAATTCATTTAATTCAGAATAACATTTTCCCCTTTTAATTTTTAGTTGATTAAGTAATCCGAAATCGTGGAAGAAAGTCAATCAAAACCCCATCGTTCACGGGGACAAACGAGTCAAACGTCTTTGACTCTTGAAACGAAACCGTTTTGGGCCAAGCGATCTCATTTAACTGGGTCAAAATCTCCTAGTTTATTTGAAACTTCTGTTTCAACATCATTAGAGACTCTAGTTACTCCAATTATTTCTGGTACCCATGCCTCTACAGAAGAAGTTCCGCAGTTACAAGAGGACATTAGAACTCATCCTAGTGTAATGGTAAACACTTTTATTCCTGAACCAGGTCCATCTAGGGCTGATTCGGAAGGTGTCACCCCTCCAACATCTATCGCTGCAGAGTCTATACCTTCTTTGACACTAGAAATATTTTACGGACCTGACGGTCTACTTCTTCCACTTGGACTGATTGCTATATAAGAGATTGTGGAGGATCTTCCATCTAGTACCCCATTGCATTTTGGAACTAGGATCCACCTATATCCTTCTACCACAGAAGTTAGTTCTTTTGATCACCCTTCATCGCAAGTTCCTATCGAATCGCTAGGAAATCTTCTGGATAGACTCGATATGTATGAACAACTATCGACATCTAGGACTGTGTCATCAGATACAACAGCAGCAGAACCTCCTACCGCTACTCCAACAATGTTGTCTAGTATACCATCTGTCCCAACTAGTTCTCAACTGCTAGATGGAGTCCACCCAGGGACTGTTTCGATAGCATGGTCTGTTCCTATTTGTTCATCCGGAATATTATCTGGAGTTTCTTATGTTGAGACTCACCAAATTGATCCTTCACATCACTATCAATTTGGGTAGTCTAGTTTCCAAAGACCAATTTACCCTTTGAACACTGGATTGCCACCATATGGGGGGGAGTATGCCTTCTCATTGTTCCCTTTGAGAGAACAACCATATGAGAGTTCACAACAAAATTCGGGTCAAGCTGGAATTACATCGAGTGGTTGGATACCAATACTACCTCAAAAACCAAGAGTTGTATATTTAATGCAATAAAATCAACTTGTGTTGAACATTTGCACTACACCGACTATTGTGATGGTGTCGTAAGTACAAGCGCTACCTGTTGTATGTCAACCTCAAGTCTCTCAGGTCATAATACAACACCCTCTTGTCTCCGCAACTCAAACACAACCGCTGATTAGTGGCTCTTTAACTAAAGTGACTCAAGCTCAAACAAGTACTATCACCCCTCATCTTGGTCAAACATCCAGTATTGGACAACAGCAAATCGTCTCATAGCCACAGGTGGTGTCATATCTAGAACCGCAATTCCAGCAAGATTATCGAGCACCTGAGCAACAAAAATTTGCAGGTAATGGGCAACCGATTGTTCAGAACCGTTACCAACAATCATATTATAATGGTTATAGTCATCGACCTTATCAAACATACCAACATCAAATACATTATGCTAGTATGCAAAGACCCATTGTTCAGGCAATCCCATCTTATCTTGGGTATGCTTTGCCAAACCTGAATCAACAATTTCCCTTTGTAGCAACTTTAGAATTACGATATTTGAATCGGCTAAAAAATGATCCAATTGTTTACGCCACTTGGTGGCCAGCAATTCCCCATTAACTTCCATCAGATATTCCTAAATTCAATGGAAATCCGGGTGAAGATCCATTGAATCATGTAATGACCTTTCATTTGTGGTGTTCGTCCAACACCCTCAATGATGATTTGATTAGGCTTTGCCTTTTTTAGCAAATGCTAACTGAAGTCGTTTCCACCACCTTTTTAACCCATTTTCAGTTACCCATAAGGTACGAAACAGGAATGGATCTCCTTACCAGTTTTAAATAGACAACAACTACTCACATATCTGATCATATTCATGAGTGGCAACATCGTCGCTGAATGGTAAAGGCATATGTTCCTGATCAGCTTCTAGCTGAATGGTTTATTAAGTCAATGTTACCTTCTATTAAAGAAGATGTGGCCAAGGGAGGTTTTATCACTGAAGAGCAAGTCATTGTTCGAGCACAATATCTAGACTTGATCTACACTCAGTCTGGCATGCTCTATGAAAAAATTCCTGATGCTCCTAGACCAAAGTTTTCCATTCCTCCTCCTCCTAAATTTAATAGGGACTCTCATGCCAGTGACGACGTGATTGGCACCTCAAGTACGCAAACCCCAAAGGCCCCATCTGGTAAAGCCCTTGCATTTTCTAGTAAAAAATAAAATGACAAACTTCCTTCCTCGGAGGTTAATGTTGTGTCATCCTACAAAGGAAAAGAACCGAAGCAACGAGGGGACAAGAAGAAAGGGAAAAACAAAAAGAAGAAATAGGAAGATTCAACTGCTGAGAAACCTTATGGAAACCCTTGTAGGCAAAAGAAACCTAGTATGCCATGTCTCATATGCGATAGAGACCATTGGATGAAAGAATTTCCACATAAAGCGGAGATCAAGAAGTTCTTTAAGAGTTCAAATACCTCAGCAGTGTTGACTAATCCGTTTCCAAACCCAGAAGCCATTTTGGTTGCTAGCAACAATGCTTCCCCATCCCAAGTGCTTATGTTATCCATTTCAAAACAACAAAATGATGCTTTGATATCAACAAGGAATAAAGATTATGGGAATCCACAGATGTCGAACAACAAGGCTACAGATCAACCTAGTAGTTCGACAACAACTTCGACTGAAGTTGTGCCATCCATCATTCCTGAACTAACAATAAAGCCGACAAAGGGAGTAATACAGAAATCGACATTTTATCCTTGTGCTCGAGCAACACAGAATTATAATATAGTAGAGGATCTGGCCCAATTTCCATCTACTATGTCGAGACTTGAAGTACTGCAAAATTTACCCTCCCAAAAACAGACTCTTTTATCAACAATAGGTGGGTTTGACCCAGCGGATTCCAATCTTGTGGCCTTTAATCATAAAGGATATGAAGCTCAATTATCGGCTCAACTCGCTTTCCTCGTACAGGTAAAAGCCCTCAACAAAACTATTCATCGAACAATCATTGATGAGGGGTCATCTACCTGCATTATGTCAATGAGTTGCTGGAAAAATTTAGGCTCACCACCCTTGTCAAGATCATCAATGACATTAAAAGAATTCGATAGATGCACATACACCCCGTATGGGATTTTATGTAACTCGCAAGTTGAACTGGGGGCAGGACAGTAGAAATTGACGTCGAAGTTATCGATGGAAACCTCAATTACAATATCCTATTGGGAAGGCCCTGGATTTACATTATGGCTGCTATTGTGTGAACATATTTTAGAAAGATTGCATTTCCCTTTGAAGGAGGAACTACAATTGTTGACCAATAAACCTTTCTCCCCAACAGTTCACAAGTTAGGGGTAGCATTCCAATGATCCATGGAAGCTCTCATTCAGTTCAAAATGTCGGAGTTGGCCTTCTAAAAGACCCTGCCTTAATGGGTACTTTGGCCCTAATGCCTCTGAGTAATCTGGTGGAAGTGGCGACGGTGGGAACCTGCAATATGGTATCTTCTATATCTACAAAGATTCAGAAGATTTCCAAACATTTTGTTAGCATGGATCATCGCTAGGTATTGCCTCCAAGCCCAATAGAAATTTTGTAGCAATCAATTTTCTTGGCCTCGGCGGCATACCCGAATCAACGCTCATCGAGTGCTTGGATAGATAGCTCTAAGGAATATGGCACCTCTTCGGATCCTTGGTCGCATGTACATTCTACAGACGAGGGAATCATTCAGTCAATGATGTTAAGAGAGGCAGCATGGGAGGATTACAACGAAGATTATTCCAGAGACCTTAATCATCCTTTAGTTTTTTATTTTCTATCAAATACTGTGAATACGGTGGATTTCGAGTGAAATATTTCCAATATTGAAGGAACTATTGCAATGAATATCTCGACCAAACCTAATGTTGTAAAGAATATTCATGTCGACAAAACTTGCTCTTCTTCAGAACTGGAAATATATTGCGGTCTCTTTCGTGAATTTAGAGATGTATTTTCATAGTCTTATGAAGAAATGTTAGGCATAGACTAGATCATAGTTGAACACGAAATCAAGATGTATCCAGATGTCAAACTAGTACAACAACTGGTTCGGCAAGTACACCCAAGGAAAGCCACTACCATCAAGGCAGAAGTTGAAAAAAATTTACATGTTGGTTTCATTTACCCAGTTTCTCTAATTGATTGGGTATCAAATATTGTTCTTGTGATGAAAAAGCAAGGAAAAATTAGAGTGTGCATTGATTAAATGGATGTAAATCAAGCTTGTCCAAAGGACAACTACCCTACACCCTTCATTGACCAGATAATTGATGAATGCACCGGATGTGAAATCTTTACATTCATGGATGGATTTTTAGGGTATAATCAAATAAATATCCGCCCACAGGACAAGTCAAAGACTGCATTTATCTGTCCATGGGGCACATTCGCGTATCGTAAAATACCTTTTGGTTTAAAGAACGCAGGGGAAAATTTTCAGAGGGTTATGAACTATGCCTTCCATGACATCAAGAACATAATTCAACCATATCTCGATGATCTACGGGCTCATTTGCAAAAGCAAACTTATCATCTGCATCATTTGAGAGCTATATTTCTACGTTGCCGACACTACAAGATACGACTCAATCTGCAAAAGTGTGTGTTTTGTGTCGATTCTGGTCGTTACTTGGTTTTGTAGTTTCTAAGGATGGGATTCGACTCGACCCATGTAAGGTTCACGCAATCATCGATATGCCTCCACCTTCAAATTTTCTTTATATTCAGAAACTCCAAGGGAAAGCAAACTTTCTGAGGAGCTTCATTCCAAATTATGTTGAAATTGCTAAAGGTTATACGCGTCTTTTGAAAAGAGAAGTGCCCTTCAACTGGGATCAGGTTACGCAAGCTTCCTTTGGTGCTTTAAAGGAATCCCTAATAAAATCATCATTAATGTACACTTTTGACTATCAAAAAGACTTTAACCTGTATCTAGCTGTAGTAGATACAACCATTGCAATGGTTTTAGTACAAGAAGATAGTGGAATCGAACGTCCTGTCTATTATTTAAGTCAAAACTTAAATTATATAGAAAGAAAGTACTCATATGTTGAAAAGCTGGCTCTTGTAGCTATTCAAGTAGTACAGAGATTTCGACACTATATCCTCTGTCACAAAACTACCATTTTGTCAGATCACAACAGTATGACTTACATTTTGTCGCGTCAGTTACTTTGGGGCAAATATTCAAAATGGATAGTGATTTTTAGAGAGTTTGATCTGGAATTCGTAAAATTCAAATCAAAGAAATCTCTAGTTTTTTTGGACTTACTATGCGACTTGCCATCATCGTCTAACGATTCAACATCCAAAGCATCAATCGTGGATGAATCTTTGTTTCTGATATCATCAAGTGATCTTTGGTATGGAGATATACTGATATATCTCCAAACCCAAACATATAGGCCTAATACCTCTCGCTCAGAACAACGACGTACTCGATACCAAGTAAAAGACTACATGATCATCGGTGATACACTTTACTGTCGTGGTGTCTATACAGTTCTGTGAAGGTGCCTCAGCCATGAGGAGGATGAAAAAGTCTTGAATGATTTCCATTCAGGCACTTGTGGGGGGCATCAATCTGGTTATGCTACAATGCAAAAGATCTTACGAGCAGGTTACTTCTGGCTGACTATGTTCAAAGATTGCATAATCGTAGTCAGAAGTTGCCATGCTTGTCAAATCTTGAACCACAAAACCAGACTACCACCCGCACCTCTGCATCCAGTAGTTGTTGTTGGGCCATTCACCAAATGGGGCATACATTTCACGACATGTAACCCCATGTCATCCGGGGGGCATGGGTATATCATAGTCGCAGTTGACTATTTTACAAAATGGGTCGAGATAATGCCTACATTAAACAACAGCGGTGAAACGACTTCTCTTTTCTTCTTCAATCATGTAGTCTCTAGATTTCTTGTTCCACAAGCTATAGTCACAGATCATGGATCTCATTTCCACAATCACATGATGGTTGAATTGGCTTCCAAATTATGACAGTTCCACGATAGTTATACTCCGTATTATCTGCAAGCTAACAGACAAGTTGAGGCCATCAACAAAGTCCTCAAGTGCGTGCTACAAAGGATGATTGGAGTCCACAAATGGAGTTGGCACCTAATCATGTACTCGACCTTGTGGGAATATAGGACATCGATGAGAAATGCAACCGGATTTACACCCTTTTAGCTGGTGTATGGTATGGAAGCAGTCTTACCGATTCAGTGTGAGATCTTGTCTCTCAAGCTTGCAGTCGACCTTCTCCCCGAAACTTCAGAGGAAGAGGCTCATTTCTTGTAACTAATCCAATTGAATAAACCTGTGGTGACACCGGCTTGGCTAACAAAGCTCATAAGAAATTATTCAAAGCACAATTTGACAAGAATGTGAAACCCTGTGTCTTCTCAAAAGGCGACCTGGTCTTACTTTACGATCAGGAATCCGATAAATTGGGAGCAGGTAAGTTCCAATCATTGTGGATGGGTCCCTACTTTGTTAAGTGAGTATTAGCAAAAGGAGCCTATCAGCTAGTAGATTACGATGGGATTCCATTGCCGCAACCCCAAAACGGGTTGTATCTTAAGCATTACTATGCTTGACTAAGTGTAGTAATCTCTTCATATGCTTTTGTTACATTTTTTGTTTTCGTTAAGAGTGCTCGTTTTGGTTAGGTAATCCAATTTTGAATTTTTTGCAGATGTTGAACCTATTTGAATCATTTGTTGGATATGCCGACAGAGCTAGTCGTAGTACATGGAACCTATCTTTTGCAGCATGGGCCATTTTTTATCCAAGTGGCGAGTTAGTGAGTTTCAGAGGGGTATGTATTGGTCGGTCAATGAAAAACATCACTTAGTACAGCACGTTCATAGAGCTTCTCTCTGATACCATCACACATGGTATATGCTGACTTGTTGTCAGGATACACTCACAACTCATCATCCTACAGCTTACTGGCATCTATTCCATTCAGAATCCAGCTATGTATCGTATGTTCCTAAGGGTGAGGATATTGGAAAGGCAGTTTGATTCTATTCAATATCAACACATTTCCATAAACTTAAACACATTAACTGATTCATTAGAAAATTATGTGTTAGATAGACATTTGCAACATTTATAAAAAGAAAAAGCATTTCAATCAACATTTGCATCAGGATCATATAACTTAACCAAAATAGAACTCCGAAAATAAAAAATACATATAACTGTTTATAGTTTTTTACAAAATGTTCTATGCTGAGGACAAAATTGGCCATATGACCCAAAAAACTCAAAAATGTAGGAAAGCACCCTAGACTAATGGTGCTGGTGATAGAAAGTCACTACCTGTGCGATCATATGGAAGAGCCTAGTCCATCAACTCGGCACGCCAGTAGTATGGCACTGTAATCTCAGAGGTAACTCGTCGGTCCTCACATCGTGAATACCAAGGGTGAGACCCTTGATCTGATCTTGCAATACTGCAAGGGTCTCTGCTATGTCCAGATCATGAAGGATAGCCCTTCCTACAACCTCTCCTGCTGGAACGGCAACTGCTACCCTCGAGTGTACTGCTGGTCGCACTGGTCCAATATCTACAAATATATGGGTTTGATTGTTCTTGAAAACATTTAAAAAAACACAAGAAAATTATAAAAACAATAAATAGAGATATGGTTAGATCTTTTTACCTATAATTCCCCACTGCTCGCCAGCCGGTAGCACCAAATCTGGGTTGCCCTGGAAATCCGTCTCAACATACGGATACTTGTTAAAGACCATTTGCTGATGGTTGAACCACTCAAAGAAGGCATCAAAGAAAAAAATCTATGACTGACCAACATGTCTGGCCATAAGATCAACCCATCTCTGCATCTGTGGTTCCCTTGGTGCTGGAAGTCTGAGTGAAATGTACTATGGCTGCATGAGTGGGACCCTCTCCAAGGTGAAAGCGGTCAGAATAGAACCATAACCAAAGTTCTTGGATCTTCCATTCTTCACCTTGGAAAGTTGTTCTTTTATAACCGAAAGTACTACATCACACCAGTTGAATACCTTTGGTTCAAGGCATTCCAGGGCATACTGCATATAGGACTTGTTGGCCAAGTGAAGAGCCGCACTACCAGCCAGTCTAGCAAAGGTGAATAAGATAGTCCTCAAGGACCAGACAATGACATCTCAAATACTGATCTTGCCGTCCCTGCTCGGCTGAGATCCATCTCTACAGAACCGGTGAATATAATCCCTCACGGATTCACCCCCACGGGTGGATCTTGATAGTGAGAGAGGGGCATCACACCTCGATAACCCTGTCAGGAAGTAGATATCCTCAACTGTCAAAGGAATAGATTTACCTCTAATATGGAACACTTGTTTGGTAGGATCCCATGCATCGAGAAGATATTGCAAGAAATTGATTTGTTGCCTCATGCTCGATATGTGGAAAAATTTGAGCAAGCCATAGTTTCGCAATGCAGTAACCGTACCCAGATCATATAAGGGAATCATATCCTCTTCTTCATGCTCATTTTCACACCATGACCATCTTGATCTAATGAATCTCTGAAAAACAAACAAGAGAAGAATTAGGATCCTCATTTGGGCAAAAACAGGCAAAATTTCCATGAAAAAACATTGCATAAACTTTCCTCCCTACACCCATCGCACCCTAGCTGTGTACAGGGTGGGATACATACTAACTGGCTAATGGCCAGCTTATTATGCATCACCCCTTTCAATGTATACTAGGTGTGATGGGGAGAGAACGAATTGTTCAAAACCCTGAGGCCCAGAAAAAAAGGAAAAGCTGCTCAGAATGAGAAAAGGAAAGAACGCAATTGAAGAGCTCAGGGTTAGCTCCTACCTGATTCAAACAACGCTGAAAATAGTCCACCCAATCTCCCAGAATCAGCTAATGAAAATCGAGGGGGAAAACACCTCCAGAGCATCAATAATCCCAAATTTGAATGAAATGGTAAAATGAGACGTAAAACTACTTTTATGTTACTCTTCACCTAATTCAAGTAAGATGTTGGTTTTTAACTCATTTTTCAAGCATGTATTTACATTTCTAATCATTTTGATGGAGTAATTGAATAGGTAGTACGACCGTCAAGAGGAAATAGTGTTAATGTTGAATTGAACATCTCTGACTATTATTGCGAGAAATGTTTTCGCAAAGATAAAGCTCGTTAAAAGATAAACCTAGCACTGAGCATAGCTTCTAAAGGTTCAGGTTCATTAAAAAATGAATCCACCTTTCGGTAAATAACCTTTGTGATCACATTACTATCATCCTTTTGAGCCTTGGCCGTGTTCTTACCATTACCTCCACTCTTTTAGCCGATCATACACCTCCACTTAATTCTTTACCTTTTTGAGGAACAACTGCGATGAGTAATTCTGTTAGCCACCTTCTTTACACTGTCGTTCTTGAAAAATTTCAAACTCACCTAGAACTAGTTGCTACTCGAAAACATCACTCATTCCTAAAGAACGAGTTTCTTTTAAGCTCTTTTTAGAATTGTAAAATATGAAAATATTGCCGAGCTACTGGCCTTTCCAGCTCATTAAGGTAAAGGGAAGCACCATCTCTGCCCTATATTTTAATCTTTTTGGACTTGAGCGATCATTACACAAAAAGATCGAGCGCCTGTCTTGTTCGGCTTGCTAAAACTATCGAAAAGTCATCTCATTCGTATTATTTTATACTTTTTGGGACAGAAGGGATTATACTACGAAAGAAGACTACGGGAGTTTCCTTTCCATCTCTTTTTAAACTCTCTAAACATGAAAAGGACCGAGTTATATTTGTCATTAAACTCGTTAAAACAGTAGCGACAAACTTGTCCATACAGACAAGAGCGAGTTTCACTGTCACTAGGCTCACTAAAACATAACGACAGGTTTGCCTGAATGGAAAATTATAGAACAAGCATATGTTATCCTCCTCAAGTTTGACAAAAATAAAGAGCTACTCGTCAGCAATGACTAGGGAAAAAGGGAATAAAACATGAAGAACTTCATTGGTAACAGGTCGCTCTTGAGCATGACACTTTCACTCCATCGCCATGATTCAGTTGGGTTGGGCTATTCCGTTCACCGGTCATATCACCTTTGGTCCTCCGTACCATCCATTTTGGGGTTAATGCTAACAATCCATTTCAGTGTTGCCGATATGTTCAAGAGAAGTTGTTCACCAACCCAGCTTGCACCTCATCCACTGCAATACCTTCATGGTCCATTTTTCATGACCGCCACCTTGAACCTTGTATCATCAGATCATTTTCACCTCCACAAAATCATTTGCTCCATTCTGTGTTGTAGATGTGGGATTCACTAAGGCCCTCCTACGACGGGTCACTTCTTGTCAACATCAGCTCATTATCCAATAAGTTGACTTAGGAACAACCCTTTCAGTACTTTGAAGCTTGCATGCCTCAATGGAAAGTTTCCCACTTCCAGCAATAGGTTTACATCAATGGACTTCAAACGAAAGATTTTGTGTGGTGTTCAACATCGACTCATGTATTCACACCATGTGAATTTTACTGTAGTACCTTGAGGGTCATTATCATTATCGGTGATTCCTCTTGTGCCTATTAACAACTTTCATCATTGGCTGGTAATCAGGCAATGTCTTTCCATGTTTGACATCAGAACACCTTTTCACATGGATCGACTTGTACATCGGGCGAAGATTGAGCAAGTTTGAAGACCCATGATCTAGTTTCACCCATCTGGGCTGCGATATATTCAAGAAAATAAAGACATCAAATGTACTCCATAGCTGTATAGGTAATCATCCAAGCTAAGGGATGATGGCTCTACCAGAATCATCAGTCTAGCACATAGATGGTTGTCTGTCCTATGTAAATGAAAATGAATTTATAAAGATGAGCATGGGAATTCCCTCCTCAACTATATCATGAAAATATTATGAAGATAATGTATTGTATTTTATCTTATTACAGGTCACCTTCTAGTTCGGAAAACCTCGGATCCTCATGATAACGAATTTCACCCGACATCATAAGATTTACGATCTCATGCTTTAGGAGGCAATTGTTATAGAAATATTTGGGAACTGTAACCTCAATCACATATATTGATAAAAGAAAGGCTCTTAAACGCCTAAAAGTGTTGTTTCATACCCTAGAGGATCAAGGTCAACTAACTACATCATTTCCGAGAAGTTTTCCCTAAAACGTTGCTCAGAACTGGTCAAAACTGGACCATACAGACTGCTCCATGCTGAGGGTACCATGCATCTCACATTTTACACACAAGAGGTGTGATTCATATTGCAAATCCCTTCTGTAGGGTGCAATGAGCGAGAGCAGACAAATGGCAGAGGCAGTTTGCTAGGTGGAAATTCAAAGAATCTTCTAGAAATTTCTCATATGAAACTTGCCTCTCTGAATTCGCCCAGGGATGAGTAAGAGATCATGAAATCTCCAAGTGGAACCAAGAACTATCTATTAAATGACACTAATCAAAATCCCAGACGCTGACTCACCCCCTGCAAATATCTATATATGGATCCCTCATCGTAGAGATCCAGAGGCTAGAATTTTGTATTTTGTAAGGAAGTGTTATTGGTTTCTCTGTGAAGGATTGTATTGTTGGGTGATCTAGATTTTCATGAGGTGAAGAGGGCTTTCATGCTGGGAGGATGGCACTGGATCAGACATCTGGGTTGTAATCCTCTCTTCTACTTCTACTAACAATAAAGTTATTTGATTTTTCCTCCATATACTTGTATATTTATCAATCTTGTATTTGTGTATGCATTTGTATGGTGAATGTGCATTTGATTCTACGTTGTTTATGGCATCATAGGTCTCTATGCTTTGATGGTATTTTGTTGCTTTGCCTCTACAGGTGTTCTTTGAAGCAGGACAAGTGAGAAAGGAGTGACGAAACTCTATCAAAGGAGAGAGGAAACAAGTAAGGAGCCAAGGGAAAGACTAAGGTTCGTGCTCTCTACTTCTCTCTCATCTATCTCCCGTAAAGGAAAACACAAGTTACTTTCAATTTTTTGTTTCTAAGATAGCTACCCATCTTAGTGGGGCTAGCAGATTTGAATAAACACTAGTTTTCTCAGAAACACAGGGCTTTATTTACTGTGTACAATTTGGTTAAAATTTTTGCACCTTAAATGTCTTCACGATTAATATCTGAGTACGAAAATTCATAGAATAGATGTTAGCTATCGGCCATATGCGGCAAGGGTTTCTTTTCTTTATTTATTCGAGGAATAGCAATAGCGTCGTTGCTAGTCATTTTCTAGAAACTGAATTTTACTATTTCTGATATTTAAGATATCTATTATTTTTCTCTTCTTGGATGGAACTATATCTAAACCTTGTATTGTTATCAGAAATCCGCTAAGGGTTATTGAACAACATATTTGTATTCTGGGTTCAACATATGTTTACTTTATAATCTTGTTTCTTTTTCTGTTATGATGCTATATCTTTGTCTCTCGAATTGACATATATTACATTCCCTGTTTTAATTATAATTTTTAGATTTCATGATAATTTGGTTTTTGCGTTTGAAATTGAAACCCTACTTAACCATTAAAGGATTCTCTCGTTATATGGGTTTAGCATTGGAACCCATTATGTTCTCTATTATAAATTTTCCTTGACAATCTAGGTTTAATATTTGGAATAAAACCCTATTCCCCTATTATTATGATGTCATTATAGTAACAGATATGAATAAAACCTAGTCTTTCCTAAAGAGGGAGTTGCAAGGTTTATTGTAACTCTACCTTTTTAGTTACACCATCATCTATCGATTACTTCTGTGACTATGGTATCTTTTAATTATGCCAGTTAAAAATTCTACTTATATCAAACATAAAGTTAATTACTTGTTAACAATTATATGCTTTCCTTTTCTGAGTAATCTGTTAGAAAATTATATATTACAAAGCAATGGAACACATAAAATATATTGCAGAAATATAAATACATAAAACAAGAGATACACAAATATACGTGGTTCACCTAATTTGGGCTATGTCCACAGAGAAACAACTTCTCCTTCCTTTTATATTATCCATCAAAGTGAAGAGATACAACCTAGAGTAGATCCGATGTTATTCCCTCTTCGCTTTCGCATGACATCCCCTCTCTTTCTCACTCAGAATATAGATCTACATAGACATAATAAAATTCCCTCATATATAGCGAGGGGTTCCTTTCTAAGGAAAAAAACCTAAATTAAACATAACTTCTACTGTCAGATCTCTGCCTAATGAACGACCCAGATTGACTACAAAATTACAACATTTTGCAAAGCAATTTTACATCTATTTTTAGCTTCAAGGGCACTTCCCCCCATCCCTCAGCAAGGGGGTCTCCCAATGATCGGATTCACCCCCCATAGACCCCCTTGCAACACAGATATTACGGGCAGTGTTTCCGCCACATTACGAATTAGGGTCGAATGTTTTGATACCTCTAAATAAAGAAGATAATCAGGCTCCACAATAACAATCTCCCACTTGGAGACTGAATATAGCAACTCCACCACTTCTTCATTTGTTGGACAATGACTCCACTTTCAACCTCGATGTTTCTCATCTTCTTCATCATACTTGAAGACCAATTGAAATTGAGTGGAATCTCAGTTTCTCCCTGGTTACAACTTTTGTTAACATATTTGTAGGATTCTGGCTAGTGTGTATCTTTTCCAGCTTCAACTGTCCATCTTCCAACACTGGCCATATGAAATGTTACTTGAGCTATATATGTTTAGTCTCAAAATGAAATGCAATTTATTTGCAAGATGTATGTAACTCTGGCTATCATTGTATAACCTGGCCAACTACTGCTTCTTACCCAATTCATCCATAAACCTTGGTAACCACATCATTTCTTTACTAGCCTCTGTAGCAGCAACATACTCTGCTTCCATTGTTGAGAGTGCAACAACACTTTGTAGTTTTGAAATCCAACTGACAGTTGTTCCACTTACAGTAAACACATACCTTGTTGTGCTCCTCTTGTTATCTCTATCACCTACCCCTGTAGAACAATGTTTGAACCGCCAAAGCATAATGCTTGATTTAGGGTAACTCTCAAATACCTGAGAATCCACTTCACCGCCATCCAATGTTCTTTTCTTGGATTGTTCATGTACCTTCTTACAACTCCCACTGCATGTGCAATATAAAGCCTTGTGCAGACCATTACATACATTAAGCTTCCAGCTGCTGATGCATATGGAACTTTAGACATATAAGCGATTTTCTTCCTATGTCTTCGGACACACCTCCTTACTTAATTTGAAATGGCTAGCCAAAGGTATACTAACTAGTTTTTCATTTTGAATATTAAATCTTTTCAACACCTTTTCTATGTACTCACTCTGAGAAAATGTTCATTTTCGATTATTCGCGTCTCTAGTTATTCTCATACCAAGAATTTATTTTGCAGTACACAAATCCTTCATTGCAAATGAGTTCACTATTTTTCTTTTGACCACATTTATTTCGCGCATGTTCGAACTTTCAACAAGCATGTCATCTACATACAATAACAATATAATATAACTGCCATCATTTGTCCTTCTGAAATAAATAAAATGATCAAAGTGACATCTAGTACAAGATTCTTCAAACATAATCTTGTTAAATTTTAGATACCACTGCTTTAGAGCCTGTTTTAAGTCATACAAGCTCTTCTTCAACCTGCACACTAGTTTCTCCTTGCCTTTTACCTCATATCCTTGTGGTTGATGCATGTATATCTCTTCTTCCAAATGCCCATGGAGAAAGGTTGTCTTTACATCTAACTGCTCAAGATGCAAATCTTTAACTGCTACTGGACTTAAAATATTTCTAATTGATGTCATTTTAACAACAGGAGAAAAAAATCTCATCAAAATATGTACCCTTTTTCTGTGCAAACCCCTTCACCACAAGTCTAGCTTTATACCTTTTTCTACCACCTTCTTCCTCCTTCAAATTGTAAACCTATTTATTCTGCAATGATGTTTTACCTACATGCAACCTAACTCAGTCCCAAGTCTGGTTATGTGCTAAGGAATCCATCTCTTCTTTCATGGCTTTCTCACACTTCTTCCTGGTTTTTACCTACACTACTTCTTTATAACATTCTAGTTCACAAGAATCAGTCAACAATACATAATATAATGAAGGAGACTATTGTTTAGGGGGTCTACTTATCCTGTTAGATCTTCTAACACCACTTTCAGGTGTTTGAGGTTCTTGTTGTTGTTGTGGTTGTTTTTTTGGTTTTGGTTGTTAATCGTTGTGATTTTTAGGCACCATCACTTTTTCTATGATCTCATCAAACACTTTGTATTCTCTGTTTTCTTTTTCATGTTTCTTTTCCTGCAGCTGGTCCTTATACAAAACCTTTTCATTGAATATGACATCTCTGCTTCTAATGATTTAGTGTTTTTTATAATCATAAAAGTGATAACGAAAATCATTAACACCATATCCGATAAATGTACATTTCTTTGATTTTGGCTCAAGCTTTGTTCTATTTTCTTTATTAATGTGGATAAAGGCTTCATAACCAAAAGACTTTAAAATGAATAGTTTACCTTTTTACCAGTCCATGACTCCTCTGGAATACCACCATCCAAGGAATTTGAAGGCCCTTTGTTTATTAGATAAACAACATTATCTACAGCATCTGCCCAAAATTTTAAAGACAATCATGCATGCAATCTCTCGCACCTTGCACGCTCCATGATTGTCCTGTTCATCCTTTCTCACACATCATTTTCTTGTGGTGTTTTTGGAACTGTATTCTCTGTGTGAATTACATTCTTTGAATAGTACCTATAAAACCCTTTGCTGCAATATTCACCTCCGTTGTATGATCTGAATCACTTCAATGTTTTTCCAGTCTCATTTTCAACCAAAGCTTTCCATTTGTTGAAAGTATCAAATACACCATATTTATTTCCAATACAATAAATCCAGGACTTTCTCGTTGCATCATCAATAAAAGTAACATAATAATGAGAGCCACTAAGAGATGATACCTAAGAAAGTCCCCATACATCTGTATGCACAAGCTCTAATTTTTCGCTCTTATTTTCTTTACCAACTCTGAGGAATCTAACTCTCTTCTATTTTCCATAATCACAATTATCATAGAACTTTAAATCAACATGCTTCAAACTTGACAAAAAATTTCTTGAGTGAATAATCTGCATCCCCTTCTCACTCATGTGCCTAAGCCTATGATGCCACATTGTGATATCTTTTTCTATGGAGATTGAAGCATTAACAAAATCTGAAATACCATTTCATAAATACAATGTACCAACCTTTTTTCCTTTTGCTATTACTAGGGATCCTTTAGTGACCTTCTAGGTTTTATCTGTAAAAGTAGTCGCACAACCTTCACCTCCCAACTACCCTATTGAAATTAGATTTTTCTTCAGATATGAAACATGCCTTACCTCCTTCAATAGCCATTGATTCCCATTCCATTGTTTTATGAAACCTGTACCTATTCTAATGATTTTATAGGGTTTATCATCACCCAATCAAACCTGTCCAAAATCTCCTTAAACATAATCATGAAAATGTGTCCTATCAGGTGTGGCATGGAATGAGGCCCCTGAATCTACCACCCATGCATCAATAATATTTTGTAATGAAAGAATCAAAGCATCTTGCAACACATCACCCGTCACATTCGCTTCATGATTGTTTTCTTGCTGTGCATCTCGTTCTTTTCCCTTCTGAGACTTGCAGTCTTTCTTTATGTGTCCTTTCTTCCCGCATTTCCAGCACACTATCCCTAATATGGACATGGATTTACCTTTCCTTGACTTAGTGTGATATCCTGGGCTCTTTCCCCTTTCCATTTTTCTTTCCCTAGTCTCCATAGTCAAAGAATTACCTAATGTCTCACTGGAGCTTTTCCATCGCATTTCCTCGCTAAGTATTACACCGACAATATCATCAAACTTTAAAATACTAGATCGAGAGACAGAGTTACTAATGGCCATAACTAAACCATTCCTACTTTTTGGCAATGAACATAGAAATAACAGAGCACTAAATTCATCCTAAAAAATTACCCCTACAGAACTTAACTGACTCGTAACTGTATTAAATTCATTTAAATGATCGACAAGAGATCCACCTTCGGACATATTCATATTAAATAAATGCTTCATAAGAAATACCTTATTTGAGGCCTAGGGTTTTCATATAATTTTGCCAATACCGACATTAAACCCTCTTTTGTTGTTTCCCTTGAAATATGAAACGTTACTGATGCCGCTAGGCACAGTCATATTGTTCCAAGTTTCTTTCTCTCGAGAATATCTCATTTTGTGTCTGCCATACTCTTCGACTTCTTTGCCTTTCTCCTTAATGGTTGGTACAGATTTTTATGGTACAAATAATATTCCATCTGCATCTTCCATAGCTCGTAGTTTTGGCCATTAAATTTTTCCACCCTAAACCCACTGTCTTCCGCCATTGCTTCCACTTGAACCAAGAACCCTTTTCTCCTGCGATTTTATCAATCAAATAGACCTTCGGCTCTAATACGAATTGTTAGAAATTTATATATTACAGAGAAATGAAACACATAAAATATATTGTAGAATATAAACATAAAAAACACATAAAACAAGAGAGAGATATACGTGGTTCACCTGATTTGGGCTATGTCCACGGAGAAACAACCCATCCTTCCCTTTATATTATCTAGCAAACTCAAGAGATACAACCTACATTAGATCTATCATAATTCCCTCTTCGCTCTCACACAATCTCCTTTCTCTTTCTCACTTATAATACATGTAGAGGCAATATAATTCCCTCATATATAGAGATGGGTTGCCTTTCAGGGAAAAAAAATCTAAATTAAACATAACTTCTACCGTCAGATCTCTACTTAATGAAGGGCCCAGATTAACTCCGAAATTACACCATTTCACGAGGCAATTTGACATCTATTTTTAGCTTCGGGGGCGTTGCCCCCAATCCCATGCTAGGAGTTCTCTCAAAGATGGAGTTCTCTCAAACATCGCATCCACCCCCGTTAAACCCCCTTTGCAGTGCAAATATTAAGGGCATTACAAACTAGGGTTCAATGTGGTGATACCACTAAATAAAGAAGATAAACAACCTCCACATCCAACACAATCAATATACCTATTCAATCCATTATTTTACTTATATGTATAATGCTAAATTTCAATCAAGGGTCTCCTCCCAACAATGAGACTGCGTTGACGAGTTGTCTCCCCCGAGCTATTCCTTGCACACAACAACTATGTCTCAGATTATATCTCTCATAAAACAACTATCTCGTCCAAACCAGACTTAGCTCTCGAAATTTGCCTCACACTTCACCTCAACCTTCTATTTTCAATCATTTTCCTCTTTCTCTTTTCTTGATCTCACATACACCTATCCTCTTGATCTTTCTTGAATAAATCTTCAAGGAATTAGTTAGGATATGTAAATGTCAATCCTAACTACTTAACATGTAAAAAGACAATATTTACACATAACTATTATTTCATCCTGCATAACTTAATTTAGCAAATAGTTTTTTATAAAATAGTAATAATAATCAATTTGTTGAGGTCTACAATAAATTAAATAATTAGATTTGTTGGGGATATCACATCAAGGTTGAATGGAAGAACCATCTTCCCAATAATGAGATGACTACAAAGCTTAGTTGAGTTTAGAGGTCTCTTGGTATAGTTTAATTGAGCTAAAAAGTGACTTACATCCTCAACCCTTCCCCATGAGATTTGAGAGTTTTATTTGTGTAAGTCATCCTCAACCCTTCCCCATAAAGTTTGAGGGTTTTATTTATGTGTTACTCAAAATAAAATTCTCCTAACTTCGTATTTATCTATTTATCAAGTATAATTAATTCCTTTTATAGTTTATAGATACATAAAATAAAAATATATCTATATATTATAAAATCTTTTATTTCCATCCATTTTAAACTTGTTTATTTTCTATATCAATACAACAATTAAAAAAATAAACAATATAACAATAAAACTAAACAAATAGTACATTAAAAATGTAACCAACCTTGACAAGCCTCCCTTATTGAAACAATTCAATATATCCAATATCGGAAAAATGTTTGTAACATCATTTAAGAAACTTGGAATATCGTTGATGGGAGAAACACCTGTGGAATATCCATCGTCGTATACGTTAAAATCGGTTTGGTTAATGCAATCTGGTTACAATATTACTCGGTTGTCGAAATATAGAATCTAATATAATTATTTTCCGTCAAAGTATCACAAAATCTGGAAATTCTTTTAATTATTTTCGTTAAATTCAGTGGTATATCTAAGTATCTTATTACTTTTGTATTGCATTGACATTCTGCTTAAAATTTAGCGCTTTAGTTAATGTCAATAGATTTTTGTCAGACCGCTTCTTGTACCACGCCGTTTTAAGACATATTCACGATGTAATTTTTTCGCTCGATGCTCTTATCATCGAATCCGAAACTTTCTTGTTAATCCCTAGAGAGCTATTGAAACAGTTTTCCAGAATTGGACATATCGAATCTGCACAAATATATTAAACAAATTATTAATGTATTCTGGCTGATTACCAATCAAAATGTTCAAAACAATTTTGTATTTCATCTCTGTGTTAAATAATTCACTTTGTTTGGTAGAATGAATATGTTTAGAGAATGATTTTTAGCGAAATCACATAAATAATCATTTGTCAACCTGTTTCGAACTAACCATTATGGTTTATCTTCGGCCATTAACTACACTGGTTGGTTCTAAACACGTCGAAATGAACCACACTGGTTGGTTCTAAATCGGGTGGACAAATAATTATTTATGTGATTTCGCGGAAAATCATTCTCTAAACATTGTTATGGATCACAGAAGTCTAAATTCCTTAAGAATGAATATGGTTCATAAATCTAACCTAGATGCTTCAATTGCTGTAACATATATTTTGTAGATGAACTAGATAACTGGGCTATCTCCAACATGACTATCAGTTTGCAATGATTTATTTTACGTATCGATAACTTTTTTGATTAACGAGTTTACTTTTGGAACAAAATTTACATACTTTTCAAATTCTATTTATATTTATCAAATTTTTTGAACATTCCAAAATACATAATCAAATTATTTTTCCGATTAACGAGTTTACTTTTGGAAATAAATTTACAGACTTTTCAAATTCTATTTATAGTTATCAAATTTCTAAAACATTCTGTTATACATAATCAAATTATTTTTTGATTAACCAGTTTACTTTTGGAACGAAATTTACAGACTTTTCAAATTCTATTTATATTTATCAAATTTGTAAAACATTCCAAAATACATAACACAGAGTATGGTTACAACTTAAGTTGTTTGGTGAATTAAGAGTTGTATTCAAAGCCTGTCCATAATTCTCTATTAAGTCAGGTCAATGCTTGCCCATAATTCTCCATAGTATTAAAGTAGGTCAATGGCTTCAGCAATTTTACTGCGTTTCCTTTGCGATCAATGTATGGATTACCTTTAAAATGTTCAATTATTATTTTCAAAAATTCTAGAATCGTTAGGGATTTACCACCGAAAAAGCAACGTGATAAACATTTACCCCACACTTTCCTGCATGTTTGGCCATCGCTGCGAAAGTTGCATTGGCAACCAAGTCTACGGTATCTGCAATTTGAATTCAACCAAAACAAATAACACATTTAAGAGAAAACGGATGTTTAAACTTTAGACTATGGTTTTTTTTATCTATCTATTGTTATTTTCAAAGACATAGATGGAAGACTTGATTTAACAAGAAAAACTAAATAATGTAACGAAGCTTCATAAAAATCAAACAAAATAATCAAATTATACAATTTAAATAATTAATAAATGTGAAATGAAAATTTGGAACCGTTCATTATCATCCTCTAAACATGGGTGGAAAACTTAATCTAATTAAAAAAAAATAATGTGAAAATGGTCTAAAACCATTTAAATAATTAATAAATGTGAAATGAAAATTTGGAACCGTCCACTATGATCTTCTAAATATGGATGGAAAACCTAATATAACCCAAAAAAAAGACTGTGGAAATGTTCTAGAAAAGTCTAAAATTAATTAAGAACGGCTTTTTCAGTGTTAAGAGTTGCTCACGACATCAGGTACAACATTTGGTTTGGCCCAGAAGCAAGATAGTTGATCTTTGCCATAGTGCGTAACGATTGGAACAATCATTCTCCAGGTAAGTTGAATATTTGATTTAGCTGCTGTTATATTAATATTCGGTGCGAATTGGGCAATAATGATACTTACCTGTGGCATTCTATCCATCAAGGAAAAGGTTGAGCGTATATGCTTTCAACCATACTCGGACGGACAATAACTACTGGTAAATCTTTGGTGTGATTACATATTACAATCTCCGCCATTGCTTTGGTGAACGCGTAAGTATCCTGCCATCCGGATGCTTTTGCTCTGAAAAATAGAGTTTCAATCACTTTTGATTATGTCACAATTTGAATTTAACTATATGCTTATCTTCTATTATTATTATTTTAATAATTAATTTAAATTCTTAAATTTGCATTAAAAATACAGAAAAAGATATAGATTTTTTACATGAACTCATTCAAGTCGTTTCAAGTCGTTACAAAAGTATATGGAAGATGCGAATTAAAATTACGTAATTTTCTCATAAAAGCATAATATCGATTAAATTTAATAAAAATTAAAACGTGATAATAAGATATTAAGTGAAATTAATTCAATTTAGTGTAATGTAATTTTATTTATATGAATAAAATTATAAATATTTTATAATAAAAAATCATAATATTATATGACATAAAAGAAATTTAAATAACAATATTTTATTTTAAATCTACTTAATATATAAATGATAATTGTTTTAATTTATAAAATAAAATATAAATGATTTATATTTTATTTTATAAATTAAAACAATGATAATTTATTATCTGTATCTCTAAATAAATAATTATATTAAATTTATATATAAAAATTAATGTTATGTAATTATATTATAAAATTAAATTAAAATTAAAAATATCATAAAATATATGAAAAGAAAATATATATATATATATATATATATATATGGAGAGTAATTGGTGATCTAAGTAATGTGAAATTAATGTTTAATTTTTTGTGTTTGTAACTTGGTATAAGTTGTAAACTCTTAGAAATTTACTAAACTAGTAGACTAATAAGTTCCTTGTGAAAGTTTCACTCTCCAATCCCACCAACTTTGTTTCTAGATCACCATAAATACCCACTTACCCATATTGAAGGACACCATCAGCTTACACACCAATCTTTAAGATTCCAAAACATTTAAAATCCAACCTTGGCAAAGTATCTAGCTAAACGATGCAAACACAAATATCGTATTTCAGGTTTTTAATTTTCTGGTGACTCATTGTTCTGCAATTTAATTTTCTGGGCACCGTGTCTGCCCAAGTCTAGTGCTGGGATGGATCTCGACTCTTCCGTTGGAATCCAGTTGGCTCTCCTAGACTCGTAACCCATTCTCTATCTACGGTTGCTAACATCGCCCTTCATCGGACGGAGGCGATCACTCTCTTTTCCCGATGGCCCTCTTGTTGTCTATCTCCTTGGAATTCTCTGCTATAGGTTATTGTTTCTCCTGCATGGTGACTCTAATTTTTAAAACTTTATCTTCCTCCGCCATGGCTGTTGAGTGTTATGGCTCAATGGTTTACCTCTTAGGTTGGCATGGTTGTTAATTGTTGAGTCTACCCCTTATGGGTTGTGGATTCTTTTCATAGAGTACAGCTACATGGAGGCAACCTCAAACCCGATTTTCATCTCAGGTAATGGTTTCTCCCTAACTCAAGTCCGCAGTATTTTTTTTTCTTTGTTATAAATTTGCATTTCTTGCTTGAATGTCGATAATGAGTTAAAGTTTGCACTTCACCTCTTCAATGTCAATTTTAATTCTTACTTCTCCGTTTTCGCGAGGTAGAGGGCATGGTTGGTGAAGGGGGTAGAGACTGGGGTTCAAGTTCTAGAATAGCTCGTGCACCTGGAAGGAAACCACCATTTCTATCCACTGGGTGTAGTCTATGGCTAAGGTGTTTTTCTTATATGGTAGTTCTCATAGGGTTTTCTTGACAGCCTTAGCTTAAATATGGTGGATCTCTTTTTTTGAGGCATTGTAATTGTAATTATTCTAGGTTATACAGGCATATGTATTTAATATAATTTGGTTTTTCTCTAACCCTCACGGCTCCCTTGTCCTAAGCTAGCTATCGCGTAGGCAGTAACTTATTCCACTATGATTCCTTACTCGCTTGTTTTCTTGACTATTACTGGATTGTAGAGACATGTTCTGGTCTTTAATCTTATATACGAATTATATTTATGATTTTTGAGAAAAAAAGTTGTTTCAGGGTGTTATAGACATATTTGGGCACTGCAACCCCAAGCAAATATGTTGATAAACCAAGGGCTCTTAAACCCCTAGAAGTTTTGTTTCATACTCTAAAGGATCAAGGGAAACTCATTACATCATTTTCGAGAAGTTCTCCCTGAAAAATTACTCAGAACTGGTTAAAACTAGACCATACAGACTGCTCCATGCTGAGGGCGCGATGCATCTCACCTGTTACACACAAGGGGTGTGATGCATACTAAAAATCCCTTGTGTAGGGTGTGATGAGCGAGAGAAGACAAATGGAAGAGACAATTTGATAGGTGGAAACTCAGAGAATCTTCTAGAAACCGCTCATATGACACTTGCCTCTCTGAATTCGCCCAGGGATGAGTAAGAGATCATGAAATCTCCAAGTGGAACCAAGAACTATCAGTGAAATGACACTAATCAAAATCCCAGAAGCTGACTCACCCCCTTGCAAATATCTATATATGGATCCCTCATCGTAGAGATCTAGAGGCTGGAATTCTGTATTTTGTAAGGAAGTGTTATTGGTTTCTCTGTGAAGCATTGTATTTTTTAGTGATCTAGATTTTCATGAGGTGAAGAGGGCTTTCGTGCTGGGAGGATGGCACTGGATCAGACATATGGGTTGTAATCTTCTCTTCTACTTCTACTATCAATAAAGTTATTTGAGTTTTCCTCCATATACTTGTATATTTCTGAATCTTGTATTTGTGTGTGCATTTGTATGGTTAATGTACATCTGATTCTACATTGTTTATGGTATCATTGATCTCTATGCTTTGATAGTATTTTGTTGCTTTGCCTCTACAGGTGCTCTTTGAAGTAGGACAAGTGAGAAAGGAGTGGTGAAACTCTATCAAAGGAGAGAAGAAACAAGCAAGGAGCCAAGCGAATGACTAAGGTTGGTGCTCTCTGCTTCTCTCTCATCTATCTCCCATAAAGGAAAACACAATTTACTTTGAATTGTTTGTTTCTAAGATAGCTACCCGTCTTAGTGGGACTAGCAGATTTGAATAGACACTAGTTTTCCCGGAAAGAAAATGGCGACTTCGCTGGCTAGCGAATAGTTTGTTTTTTTTTATTGTTGTTTGCTTTATAAAGTACAGATAGAGCCTGAAATTAAACCAGCTAGCCTTTGAACTTCTTTTGTTATGAAACTGCAAAGTAGATCAACGTTGCTTTAGTCAATCTCCGTGTTGGTTTATGAACTCAACATCTGACTTGCAAACATCCTAAGTGCCCTGGTGGTGGCTCAATAACCTCATTAGATCACACCTCTATACTTTGTGTTTACTGTCTATCATAAGCTAGGCCTAAATGCTTGAACTTAGCTGCAAAATGTGGGTGAAAACCAAGATTAGTCTCATCCCTGAACCATCGCACTATCTCTGATTGGTAGTCTGGATGCATCGCACCTCCCGTGTGCTGCAGGTGAGATGCATCCATGTTTCCCTTAAGGATAGGTGCGCTGATTGAATGAGACTGTTTCTCTCTCTAGATTTTGGTTTTTTCTTCATTGTTTTCAGCTCTATTCAGTAGTTTTTTAGCCTATGATCAATATATCACTGGTGAAACCTTCTTCCTTTACATTATTTAGCCTCCATTGATAAGGAATTGTAAATGTTTTTTTATGTATTTTTCGTCATTTACAGTCCTCATTTGCAAAAAGTAGCTTAATCAAACTGTCGTCTTTTGATTCAAAAGTGTCTCAACTATTGTTTTCAGTCAAGGAAAAGAGTTTCATAAAGTCTTCCTCTTTTAGATAGTCAATTGTAATTTTGCCATTGTATTTGGTTTGAATTGTCAATTCTTTCAAGTGTCGAAAGCAGTTTTCCATTCGAAAGTGAAAGTGTTGTCTTAGTCTTCCTTCCATTTTTTTGAAAAGAAATTTCTAAAGTGTCGCTTTGAGGAAAAGTAGTTTAGATCTATACTTAGTTTTCTTCTTGTCATTCTCACATTAAGGAAATGGAAAAAAAATACATGCATGTGCATTTTCATTTAGACTGCATTTGGAAATTGATTTAGGAAAAGTGCATTTAGTGTGTGCTCTCTGCACTATGTTGAAAGAATTTTACTCTTCTTTCCTTATTAGCTAGGATTTTCTTTGCTAAAAGAAAACAAATGACTCTTTATGATTTAGATTGTATATTTAGGAATTATACATCTACATCACGCGGTGAACCTTGAAAGGAAAACTTCTTAAGAAAGATCAATTGTAAAATAAACCTAAATGAACATAAAAACGCTTTGGAACCTAACACACGACATCTAGAAGTCTAGTCTAGAGACGTATTCCCGCATCATAAAGGCTGGTAACTATCGTTTTCATCGTAGGTTGGGTGATTCCTCCTCTTTGATATGACAAGTGCTAGTACGGACTTGTGCTCCCACGTACCATTGAGTATATATTGGGAGACCATAATAGGCTGTTATTCTTTATCCTTAGGAAGCTGTGTCTGCTACCCTATCAATCGCAATGCACTAAACACAACATTCAAGAAGATTGACTATTGTACGTAAAGTCCTTGGTAATTTCTCTATAATTTACCACCGAGGTGTATATTGCAGTTTTGCGATTGGTCTAGTAATCCCTTTATCTAGATTTCTAGAGTAGTCACTTTTGTTCCTTTTCGACTCCTTAAAAGACAAGGTCCATCTGAGCACTTGTCACTTCAGGCTCACTAAAAATTGCAGGCGACTAGATTCACCTTTAGCTTTTTCTTGACTCTTAAAAATTAAAAAAGCAAGTTATGTCAAAGCATCATCAAATTCATTTAATTCAGAATAACATTTTCCCCTTTTAATTTTTAGTTGATTAAGTAATCCGCAATCGTGGAAGAAAGTCAATCAAAACCCCATCGTTCACGGGGACAAACGAGTCAAACATCTTTGACTCTGGAAACAAAACCATTTTGGGCCAAGCAATCTCGTTTAACTGGGTCAAAATCTCCTAGTTTATTTGAAACTTCTGTTTCGACATCATTAGAGACTCTAGTTACTCCAATTATTTCTGGTACCCCTGCCTCTACAGAAGAAGTTCCGTAGTTACAAGAGGACATTATAACTGATCCTAGTGTAATGGTAAACACTTTTATTCCTGAACCAGCTCCATCTAGGGCTGATTCGGAAGGTGTCACCCCTCCAACATCTATCGCTGCAGAGTCTATACCTTCTTTGACACCAGAAATATTTTATGGACCTGATGGTCTACTTCTTCCACTTGGACTGATTGCTATATAAGAGATTGTGGAGGATCTTCCATCTAGTACCCCATTGCATTTTGGAACTAGGATCCACCTATATCCTTCTACCACAGAAGTTAGTTCTTTTGATCACCCTTCATCACAAGTTCCTATCGAATCGCTAGGAAATCTTCTGGATAGACTCGATATGTATGAGCAACTATTGACATCTAGGACTGTGTCATCAGATACAGTAGCAGCAGAACCTCCTACCACTACTCCAATAATGTTGTCTAATATACCATCTGTCTCAACTAGTTCTCAACTGCTAGATGGAGTCCACCCAGGGACTGTTTCGACAGCATGGTCTGTTCCTATTTGTTCATCCAAAATCTTATTTGGAGTTTCTTATGCTGAGACTCACCAAATTGATCCTTCACATCACTATCAATTTGGGCAGTCTAGTTTCCAAAGACCAATTTACCCTTTGAACACTGGATTGCCACCATATGTGGGGGAGTATTCCTTTTCATTGTTCCCTCTGAGAGAACAACCATATGAGAGTTCACAACAAAATTTAGGTGAAGCTGGAATTACATCGAGTGGTTGGATACCAATACTACCTCAACAGCCAAGAGTTGTATATTCAATGCAACAAAATCAACCTGTGTTGAACATTCCCACTACACCGGCTATTGTGATGGTGTCGCAAGTACAAGCGCTGCCTGTTGTATGTCAACCTCAAGTCTCTTAGGTCATAATACAACACCCTCTTGTCTCCGCAACTCAAACACAACTGCTGATTAGTGGCTCCTTAGCTAAAGTGACTCAAGCTCAAACAAGTACTATCACCCCTCATCTTGGTCAAACATCCAGTATTGGACAACAGCAAATGGTCTCATAGCCATGGGTGGTGCCATATCTACAACCGCAATTCCAGCAAGCTTACCGAGCACCCAAGCAACAAAAATTTGCAGGTAATGGGCAACCGTTTGTTCAGAACGGTTACCAACAATCATATTATAATGGTTATAATCATCGACCTTATCAAACTTACCAGCATCAAATACATTATGCTAGTATGCAAAGACCCACTGCTCAGGCAATCCCATCTTATCCTGGGTATTCGTTGCCAAACCTGAATCAACAATTGCCCTTTGTAGCAACTTTAGAATTACCAAATTTGAATCAGCTAACAAATGATCCAATTTCTTACGCCCCTTGGTGGCTAGCAATTCCCCATTAACTTCCATCAGATATTCCTAAATTCAATGGAAATCCGGGTGAATATCCATCGAATCATGTAATGATCTTTCATTTGTGGTGTTCGTCCAACACCCTCAATGATGATTTGATTAGGCTTTGCCTTTTTCAGCAAATGCTAACTGATTCAGCAGTGAAATGGTACATTGAATTGCCTAGAGCTTCATCTGATAACTTTAGTGCCATTTCCACTACGTTTTTAACCCATTTTTAGTTACCCATAAGGTACGAAACAGGAATGGATCTCCTTATCAATTTTAAACAGACAAAAACCACTCACATATTTGATCATATTCATGAGTAGCAACATCATCGCTGAATGGTAAAGGCATATGTTCCTAATCAACTTCTAGCTGAATGTTTTATTAAGTCAATGTTACCTTCTATTACAGAAGATGTGGCCAAGGGAGGGGTTATCACTAAAGAGCAAGTCATTGTTCACACACAATATCTAGACTTGATCTACACTCAGTCTGGCATGCTCTATGACAAAATTCCTGATGCTCCAAGACCAGAGTTTTCCATTCCTCCTCCTTCTAAATTGAACAGGAACTCTCATGCCAGTGAAGACGTGATTGGCACCTCAAGTATGCAAACCCCAAAGGCCCCATCTGGTAAAGCCCTTGCAGTTTCTAGTAAAAAAGAAAATGACAAACTTCCTTCCTCGGAGGTTAATGCCGTGTCGTCCTACAAAGGCAAAGAACCAAAGCAACCAGGGGGCAAGAAGAAAGGGAAAAACAAAAAGAAGAAATAGGAAGATTCGACTCCTGAGAAACCTTCTGGAAACCATTGTAGGCAAAAGAAACCTAGTATGCCATGTCTCATATGTGATAAAGACCATTGGATGAAAGAATTTCCACATAAAGCTGAGATCAAGAAGTTCTTTAAGAGTTCAAATACCTCAGCAGTGTTGACTGATCCGTTTCCAAACCTAGAAACCATTCTAGTTGCTAGCAACAATGCTTCCCCATCCCAAGTTCTTATGTTTTCCATTTCAAAACAACAAAATGATGCTTTGATATCGACAAGGAATAAAGATTACGAGAATCCACAGATGTTGAACAACAAGGCTACAGATCAACCTCGTAGTTTGACAGCAACTTCGACTGAAGTTGTGCCATCCATCATTCCTGAACTAACAATAAAGCCGACAGAGGGAGTAATACACAAATTGACATTTGATCCTCGTGCTCGAGCAAAACAGAATTATAATATAGTAGAAGATCTGGCCCAATTGCCATCTGCTATTTCGAGACTTGAAGTACTGCAAAATTTCCCCTCCCAAAAATAGGCTCTTCTATCAACAATAGGTGGGATTGACCCAACAGATTCCAATCTTGTGGCCTTTAATCATAAAGGATATGAAGCTCAATTATCGGCTCAACTCGCTTTCCTCATACAGGTAAAAGCCCTCAACAAAACTATTCATCGAACAATCATTGATGAGGGGGCATCTACCTGCATTATGTCAATGAGTTGCTGGAAAAATTTAGGCTCACCACCCTTGTCAAGATCATCAACGACATTAAAAGAATTTGATAGATCAACATACACCCCATATGAGATTTTAAGTAACTTCCAAGTTGAACTGGGGGGCAAGACAGTAGAAATTGACGTCAAAATTATCGATGGAAACCTCAATTACAATATCCTATTGGGAAGGCCCTGGATTTACGGTATGGTTGCTACTGTGTGAACATATTTTAGAAAGATTGCATTTCCGTTTGAAGGAGGAACTACAATCATTGACCAATAAATCTTTCTCCCCAACAGTTCACAAGTTAGGGGTAGCATTCCAATGATCCATGGAAGCTCTCATTCACTTCAAAATGTCAGAGTAGGCCTCCTAAAAGACCCTGCCTCAATGGGTACTTTTTCCCTACTGCCTCCAAGTAATCTGGTGGAAGTGGCCACGGTGGGAACCTGCAATATGGTATCTTCTATATCTACAAAGATTCAAAAGATTTCCAAACATTTTGTTACCATGGATCATCGCTAGGTATTGCCTCCAAGCACAATAGAAATTTTGTAGTAATCAATTTTCTTGGCCTCGGCGGCATACCCGAATCAACACTCATTGAGTGCTTGGATAGATAGGTCTAAGGAATATGTCACCTCTTCAGATCCTTGGTCACATGTACATTCTACAGACAAAGCAATCATTCAGTCAATGATGTTAAGAGAGGCAGCATGGGAGGATTACCACCATCATTCCCATCTTTAGGATTACAATGAATATTATTCCAGAGACCTTAATCATCCTTTAGTTTTTGATTTTCTATCAAATACTGTAAATACGGTGGATTTTGAGTGAAATCTGTCCAATATTGAAGGAACTATCGCCATGAATATCTCGACCAAACCTAATGTTGTAAAGAATATTCATGTCGACAAAACTTGCTCTTCTTTAGAACTGGAAATATATTGCGCTCTCTTTCGTGAATTAAGAGATGTATTTTCATAGTCTTATGAAGAAATGTTAGGCATAGACTAGATCATAGTTGAACACGAAATCAAGATGTATCCAGATGTCAAACTAGTACAACAACTGCTTCGGCAAGTACACCCAAAGAAAGCCGCTACCATCAAGGCATAAGTTGAAAAAAATTTACATGTTAGTTTCATTTACCCAGTTCCTCTAATTGATTGGGTATCAAATATTTTTCCTGTGATGAAATAGCAAGGAACAATTAGAGTGTGCATTCATTATAGGGATGTAAATCAAGCTTGTCCAAAGGACAACTACCCTACACCCTTCATTGACGAGATAATTGATGAATGCACCGGATGTGAAATCTTTACATTCATGGATGGATTTTTAGGGTATAATCAAATAAATATCCGCCCACAGGACCAGTCGAAGACTGCATTTATATGTCCATGGGGCACATTCGCGTACCGTAAAATACCTTTCGGTTTAAAGAACGCAGGGGAAAATTTTTAGAGGGCTATGAACTATGCCTTCCACGACATCAAGAACATAATTCAACCATATCTCGATGATCTAATGGCTCATTTGCAAAAGTAGACTGATCATCTGCAGCATTTGAGAGCTATATTTCTATGTTGCCAACACTACAAGATATGACTCAATCTGCACAAGTGTGTGTTTTGTGTCGATTCTGGTCGTTTACTTGGTTTCGTAGTTTCTAAGGATGGGATTCGACTCGACCCATGTAAGGTTTAGGCAATCATCGATATGCCTCCACCTTGAAATTTTCTTTAGATTTAGAAACTCCAAGGGAAAGCAAACTTTCTGAAGATCTTCATTCCAAATTACGTTGAAATTGCTAAAGGTTATATGCATCTTTTGAAAAGAGAAGTGCCCTTCAACTGGGATAAGGTTACGCAAGCTTCCTTTGGTGCTTTAAAGGAATCCCTAATAAAAGCATCATTAATGTACGGTCTTGACTATCAAAAAGAATTTAACCTATATCTAGCTGCAGTAGATATGACCATTGCAATGGTTTTAGTACAAGAAGATAGTGGAATCAAACGTCCTGTCTATTATTTAAGTCAAAACTTAAATTATATAGAAAGAAAGTACTCATATGTTGAAAAGCTGGCTCTTGCAGCTATTCAAGTAGTACAGAGATTTCGACACTATATCCTCTTTCATAAAACTACCATTTTGTCAGATTACAACCCTATGACTTACATTTTGTCGCGTTAGTTACTAGGGGGAAAATATTCGAAATGGATAGCAATTTTTCAAGAGTTTGATCTGGAATTCGTAAAATTCAAATCAAAGAAATCTCTAGTTTTCACGGACTTACTATGCGACTTGCCATCATCGTCTAACGATTCAACATCCAAAGCATCAATCATGGATGAATCTTTGTTTCTGATATTGTCAAGTGATCTGTGGTATGGAGATATACTAATCTATCTCCAAACCCAAACATACAGGCCTATTACCTCTCGCTCAGAACAACGACGTACTCGATACCAAGTAAAAGACTACATGATCATCGGTGATACACTTTACTGTCGCGGTGTCTATATAGTTCTGTGAAGGTGCCTCAGCCATGAGGAGGACGAAAAAGTTTCGAATGATTGCCATTCAGGCACGTGTGGGGGGCATCAATCTGGTTATGCTACAGCGCAAAAGATCTTACAAGCATGTTACCTCTAGCCTACTATGTTCAAAGATTGCATAATCGTAGTCAGAAGTTGCCATGATTGTCAAATCTTCGACCGCAAAACCAGACTACCACCCGCACCTCTACATCCAGTAGTTGTTGTTGGGTCGTTCACTAAATGGGGCATACATTTCACGACATGTAACCCCACGTCGGCCGGGGGGCATGGGTATATCATAGTCGCAGTTGACTATTTTACAAAATGGGCCGAGGTAATGCCTACATTAAACAACAGCAGTGAAACGAATGCTCTTTTCTTCTTCAATCATGTAGTGTCTAGATTTGTTGTTCCACAAGCTATAGTCACAGATCATGGATCGCATTTCCACAATCACATGACGGTGGAATTGGCTGCCAAATTATGACCATTCCACAACAGTTATACTCCGTATTATCTGCAAGCTAACAGACAAGTTGAGGCCATCAACAAAGTCCTCAAGTGCGTGCTACAAAGGATGATTGGAGTCCACAAACGGAGTTGGCACCTAATCATGTACTCGGCCTTGTGGGCATATAGGAATTTGATGAGAAATGCAACCGGATTTACACCCTTTTAGCTGGTGTATGGTATGGAAGCAGTCTTACCGATTCAGTGTGAGATCTTGTCTCTCAAGCCTGTAGTCGACCTTCTCCCCAGAACTTCAGAGGAGGAGGCTCATTTCTTGGAACTAATCCAATTGAATAAACCTGTCATGATGCCGCCTTGGCTTACAAAGCTCATAAGAAACGAGTCAAAGTACAATTTGACAAGAATGTGAAACCCCGTGTCTTCTCAGAAGGCGACTTGATCTTACTTTACGATCAGGAATTCGATAAATTGGGAGAAAGTAAGTTTCAATCATTGTGGATGGGTCCCTACATTGTTAAGCGAGTATTAGAAAAAGGAGCCTATCAACTAGTATATTACGATGGGATTCCATCGTCGCCACCCCAAAATGGCTTGTATCTTAAGCATTACTATGCTTGACTAAGTGTAGTAATCTCTTCATATGCTTTTGTTACGAGTGATCGTTTTGGTTAGGTAATCCAATTTTGCATTTTTTGCAAATGTCGAACCTATTTGAATCATTTGTTGGATATGCCGACAGAGCTAGTCATAGTACATGGAACCTATCTTCTGCAGCATGGGCCATTTTTGATCCAAGTGGCGAGTTAGTGAGTTTTAGAGGGGTATGTATTGGTCGGTCAATGAACAACATCGCTTAGTACATCACGTTCATAGAGCTTCTCTCTGATACCATCGGACATGGTATATGCTGACTTGTTGTCAGGCTACACTCACAACTCGTCATCCTACAGCTTACAAGCATCTATTCCATTCAGAATCTAGCTATATATCATATGTTCCTAAGGGTGAGGATCTTGGAAAGGCAGTTTGATTCTATTCAATATCAACATATTTCCATAAACTTAAACACATTAACTGATTCATTAGCAAATTATGTGTTAGATAGACATTTGCAACATTTATAAAAAGAAAAAGCATTTCAATCAACATTTGCATCAGGATCATATAAGTTAACCAAAATAGAACTCCGAAATCAAAAATACATATAAATGTTTATAGTTTTTTACAAAATGTTCTATGCTGAGGACAAAATTGGTCATACGACCCAAAAAACTCAAAAATGTAGGAAAGCACCCTAGACTAATGGTGCTGGTGATAGCAAGTCACTACGTGTGCGATCATATGGAAGAGCCTAGTCCATCAACTTGGCACTGTAATCTCAGAGGTAACTCGTCGGTCCTCACATCGTGAATACTGAGGGTGACACCCTCGATCTAATCCTACAATACTGCAAGGGTCTCTGCTATGTCCAGATCATGAAGGATAGCCCTTCCTACAACCTCTCCTGCTGGAATGGCAACTGCTACCTTCGAGCGCACTGCTGCTCACACTGGTCCAATATCTACAAATATATGGGTTTGATTAGTCTTGATAACATTTAAAAAAAACAAAAGAACACTATAAAAACAATAAATAGAGATATGGTCAAATCTTTTTACGTATAACACCCCACTGCTCGCCAACCGGTAGCACCAAATTTGGGTTGCCCTGGAAATCCATCTCAACATACGGATACTTGGTAAAGACCATTTGTTGATGGTTGAACCACTCAAAGAAGGCATCAGAGAACAAAATCTATGACTGACCAACATGTCTGGCCATAAGATCAACCCATCTCTGCATCTGTGGTTCCCTTGGTGCTGGCAGTCTGAGTGAAATGCACCATGGTTGCATGAGTGGGATCCTCTCTAAGGTGAAAGCGGTGAGAATAGAACCATAACCAAAGTTCTTGGATCTTCCATTCTTCACCTTGGAAAGCTGTTCTTTTATATCCGAAAGTACTACATCACACCAGTTGAATACCTTTGGTTCAAGGCATTCCAGGGCATACTGCATATAGGACTTGTTGGCCAAGTGAAGAGCCGCGCTACTAGCCAATCTAGCAAAGGTGAATAAGATAGTCCTCAAGGACCAGACAGTGACATCTCAAATACTGATCTTGCCGTCCCTGCTCGGCTGAGATCCATCTCTACAGAAATGGTGGATATAATCCCTCATGGATTCACCCCCACGGGCGGATCCTGATAGTGAGAGAGGAGCATCACACCTCGATAACCCTATCAGGAAGTAGATATCCTCAACTGTCGAAGGAATGGATTTACCTCTAATCTGGAACACTTGGTTGCTAGGATCTCATGCATCGAGAAGATATTGCAAGAAATTGATTTGTTGCATCATGCTCGATATGCGGAAAAAATTGAGCAAGCCATAGTTTCACAATGCAGTAACCGTACCCAGATCATATAAGGGAATCATATCCTCTTCTTCATGCTCATTTTCCCACCATGACCATCTTGATCTAATGAATCTCTGAAAAACAAACAAGAGAAGAATTAGGATCCTGATTTGGGCAAAAAGAGGCAAAATTTCCATGAAAAAACATTGCGTAAACTATCCTCCATGCACCCATCGCACCCTAGATGTGTACAGGGTGGGATGCATACTAACTGGCTAATGGCCAGCTTAGTATGCATCACACCTTTCAATGTATACTAAGTGTGATGGGGAGAGAACAAATTGTTCAAAACCCTAAGGCCCAAAAAAAAGGAAAAGCTGCTCAGAATCAAAAAATGAAAGAATGCAATTGAAGAGCTCAGGGTTAGCTCCTACCTGATTCAAATAGCGCTGAAAGTAGTCCACCAAATCTCCCAAAATCAGCTAATGAAAATCGAGGGGGAAAACACCTCCAGAGCTTCAACAATCCCAAATTTGAATGAAATGGTAAAATGAGACCTAAAACTACTTTTATGTTACTGTTCACCTAATTCAAGTAAGATGTTGGTTTTTAACTCATTTTTCAAGCATGTATTTACATTTCTAATCAATTTCATGGAGTAATTGAACAAGTAGTACGACCGTCAAGAGGACATAGTGTTAATGGTGAATTGAACATCTCTGACTAATATTGCGAGCAATGTTTTCGCAAAGATCAAGCTCGTTAAAAGATAAACCTAGCACTGAGCATAGCTTCTAAAGATTCAGGCTCATTAAAAAATCAATCCACCTTTCGGTAAATAACCTTTGTGATCACATTACTATCAGCCTTTTGAGCCTTGGCCGTGTTCTTACCATTACCTCCACTCCTTTAGCTGATCATACACCTCCACTTGATTCTTTACCTTTTTGAGGAATAGCTGCGATGAGTAATTCTGTTAGCCACCTTCTTTACACTGCCATTCTTGAAAAGTTTCAAACTCACCTGGAACCAGTTGCTACTCGAAAACATCACCCATTCCTAAAAAATGAGTCTCTTTTAAGCTCTTTTTAGAATCATAAAATATGCAAATATTGCCGAGATACTGGCCTTTCCAGCTCATTAAAGTAAAGGGAAGCACCATCTCTGCCCTATATTTTAATCTTTTTGGACCTGAGGGATCATTACACAAAAAGATCGAGCGCTTGTCTTCTTCGGCTCGCTAAAACTATCGAAAAGTCATCTCATTCATATTATTTTATACTTTTTGGGACATAAGGGATTATACTACGAAAAAGGACTAGGTGAGTTTCCTTTCCATCTCTTTTTAAACTCTCTAAACATGAAAAGGACCGAGTTATCTTTTTCATTAAACTCGTTAAATAGTAGCGACAAACTTGTCCATATAGATAAGAGCGAGTTTCACTGTCGCTAGGCTCACTAAAACATAGTGACAGGTTTGCCTGAATGGAAAATTATAGAACAAGCATATGTTCTCCTCCTCAAGTTTGACAAAAATAAAGAGCTACTCGTTAGCAATGGCTAGGGAAAAAGGGAAGAAAACATGAAGAACTTCATTGGTAGCAAGTCTCTCTTGAACATGACACTTTCACTCCGTCGCCATGATTCAGTCGGGCTGGGTTATTATGAAGAACTTCATTGGTAGCAAGTCTCTCTTGAACATGACACTTTCACTCCGTCGCCATGATTCAGTCGGGCTGGGTTATTACGTTCACCGGTCATATCACCATTAGTCCTCCGTACCATCCATTTTGGGGTTAATGCTACCAATCCATTTTAGTGTCGCTGATATGTTCAAGAGAAGTTGTTCAGAGAATTCACGAACCCAGCTTGCGCCTCATCCACTGCAATACCTTCACGCTCCATTTTTCATGACCGCCACCCTGAACCTTGTATCATCAGATCATTTTCACCTCCACAAAATCATTTGCTCCATTCCGTGTTCTAGATGTGGGATTCATTAAGGCCCTCCTATGATAGGTCACTTCTTGTTAACATCAGCTCATTATCCAACAACTTGACTTAGGAACAACCCTTTTAGTACTTTGAAGCTTGCATGCCTCAATGGCAAGTTTCTCACTTCCGACAATAGTTTTACATCAATGGCCTTCAATTGAAAGATTTTGTGTGGTGTTCGAAATCGACTCATGTATTCACACCATGTGAATTTTACTGTAGTACCTTGAGGGTCGTTACCATTATTGGTGATTCCTCTCGTGCCTATTAACAACTTTCATCATTGGCTGGTAATCACGCAATGTCTTTCCATGTTTGACATCAGAACATCTTTTCACATGGATCGACTTGTACATCAGGTGAAGATTGAGCGAGTTTGAAGACCTCTGATCTAGTTTCACCCATCCGGGCTGCGATATATTGAAGAAAATAAAGACATCAAATGTACTCCATAGATGTACAGGTAATCATCCAAGCTAAGGGATGATGGCTCTACCAGAATCATCAGTCTACCACATAGACGGTTGTTTGTCCTATGTAAATGAAAATGAATTTATAAAGCTGAGCATGGGAATGCCCTCCTCAGCTAGATCATGAAAATATTATGAAGATAATGTATTGTATTGTATCTTATTACAGGTCACCTTCTAGTTCAGAAAACCTCGGATCCTCATGATAAAGAATTTCACCCGACATCAGAAGATTTAAGATCTCATGCTTTAGGAGGCAATTCTTATAGACATATTTGGGAACTGTAACCTCAATCACATATATTGATAAACCAAAGGCTCCTAAACCCCTAAAAGTGTTGTTTCATACCCTAGAGGATCAAGGTCAACTAACTACATCATTTCCCAGAAGTTCTCCCTAAAAAACTGCTCAGAACTGCTCAAAACTGGACCATACAGACTGCTCCATGCTGAGGGTACCATGCATCTCACATTTTACACACAAGGGGTGTGATGCATATTGCAAAGCCCTTCTGCAGGGTGCAATGAGCGAGAGAAGACAAATGGCAGAGGCAGTTTGCTAGGTGGAAATTCAGAGAATCTTCTAGAAATTTCTCATATGAAACTTGACTCTCTGAATTCACCTAGGGATGAGTAAGAGATCATGAAATCTCCAAGTGGAACCAAGAACTATCAGTTAAATGACACTAATCAAAATCCCAGAATTTGACTCACTCCCCTGCAAATATCTATATATGGATCCCTCATCGTAGAGATCCAGAGGCTGGAATTTTGTATTTTGTAAGGAAGTGTTATTAGTTTCTCTGTGAAGGATTGTATTGTTGGGTGATCTAGATTTTCATGAGGTGAAGAGGGCTTTCATGCTGGGAGGATGGCACTGGATCACACATCTGGGTTGTAATCCTCTCTTCTACTTCTACTATCAATAAAGTTATTTGAGTTTTCCTCCATATACTTGTATATTTCTAAATCTTGTATTTGTGTATGCATTTGTATGGTGAATGTGCATTTGATTCTACATTGTTTATGGTATCATTGATCTCTATGCTTTGATGGTATTTTGCTGCTTTGCCTCTAAAGGTGTTCTTTGAAGCAGGACAAGTGAGAAAGGAGTGGCGAAACTCTATCAAAGGAGAGAGGAAACAAGTAAGGAGCCAAGCGAAAGACTAAGGTTGGTGCTCTTTGCCTCTCTCTCATCTATCTCCCATAAAGGAAAACACAAGTTACTTTGAATTTTTTGTTTCTAAGATAGCTACCCATATTAGTGGGGCTAGCAGATTTGAATAAACATTAGTTTTCTCGGAAACACAGGGCTTTATTTACTGTGTAGAATTTGGTTAAAATTTTTGCACCTTAAATGTCTTCATGATTAATATCTGAGAACGTAACTTCATAGAACAGATACTAGCTATCGGCCGTATGTGGAAAGGGTTTCTTTTCTTTATTTATTCGAGAAATAGCAACAACGTGCTTGCTAGTCTTTTTCTAGAAACTGAATTTTACTATTTCTGATATTTAAGATATCTGTTATTTTTCTCTTCTTGGATGGAACTATATCTATACCTTGTATTGTTATCGAAAATCCGCAAAGGGCTATTGAACAACATATTTGTATTCTGGGTTCAACATATGTTTACTTTATAATCTTGTTTCTTTTTCTGCTATGATGCTATATCTTTGTCTCTCACATTGACATATATTACATTCTCTGTTTTAATTATAATTTTTATATTTCATGATAATTTGGTTTTAGCGTTTGAAATTGAAACCCTACTTAACCATTAAAGGATTCTATCATTATATGGGTTTAGCATTGGAACCCATTATGTTCTCTGTTATAAATTTTCCTTGACAATCTAGGTTTAATATTTGGAATAAAACCCTATTCCCCTATTATTATGATGTCATTATAGTAATGGATCTGAATAAAACCTACTCTTTCCTAAAGAGGGAGTTGCAAGGTTTATTGTAACTCTACCTTTTTAGTTACACCATTATCTATCGATTACTTCTGTGACTATGGTATCTTTTAATTATGCTAGTTAAAAATTCTACTTATATCAAACATAAAGTTAATTACTTGCTAACAATTCTATGCTTTCCTTTTCTGTGTAATCTGTTAGAAAATTATATATTACAAAGCAATGGAACACATAAAATATATTGCAGAAATATAAACACATAAAACAAGAGATACACAAATATACGTGGTTCACCTAATTCGGGCTATGTCCACAGAGAAACAACTTATCCTTCCTTTTATATTATCCATCAAAGTGAAGAGATACAACCTAGAGCAGATCCGATGTTCTTCCCTCTTCGCTTTCAGACGATATCCCCTCTCTTTCTCACTCAGAATACAGATCTACATAGACGTAATAAAATTCCCTCATATATAGCGAGGGGTTCCCTTCTAAGGAAAAAAACCTAAATTAAACATAACTTCTACTGTCAGATCTCTGCCTAATGAACGACCCAGGTTGACTACAAAATTACAACATTTTGCAAAGCAATTTTACATCTATTTTTAGCTTCGAGGGCACTTCCCCCCATCCCTCGCCAAGGGGGTCTCCCAATGATTGCATTCACCCCCCCATAGACCCCCCTTGCAACACAAATATTACGGGCAATGTTGCCGCCACATTATGAATTAGGGTCCAATGCTTTGATACCTCTAAATAAAGAAGATAATCAGGCTCCACAACCAACAATCTCCCACTTGGAGACTGATTATAGCAACTCCACCACTTCTTCATTTGCTGGACAATGACTCCACTTTGGACCTCGATGTTTCTCATCTTCTTCATCATACTTGAAGACCAATTGAAATTGAGTAGAATCTTAGTTTCTCCCTGGTTAAAACTTTTGTTAACATATCTGTAGGATTCTGGCTAGTGTGTATCTTTTCCAGCTTCAACTGTCCATCTTCCAACACTGACCATATGAAATGGTACTTGAGCTATATATGTTTAGTCTTAAAATGAAATCCAAAGTTCTTTGCAAGATGTATGGAACTCTGGCTGCCATTGTATAACCTGCCGAACTCTTGCTTCTTATCCAATTCATCCAGAAACCTTGGTAACCACATCATTTCTTTACTAGCCTCTGTAGTAGCAACATACTCTACTTCCATTGTTGAGAGTGCAACAACACTTTGTAGTTTTCAAATCCAACTGACAGTTGTTCCACTTACAGTAAACACATACCCTGTTGTGCTCCTCTTGTTATCTCTATCACCTGCCATATCTACATCCACATATCGCTGTAGAACAATGTTTGAACTACCAAAGCATAATGCTTGATTTACGGTACCTCTCAAATACCTGAGAATCCACTTCACCGCCATCCAATGTTCTTTTCTTGGATTGTTCATGTACCTTCTTACAACTCCCACTGCATGTGCAATATGAAGCCTTGTGTAGACCATTGCATACATTAAGCTTCCAACTGTTGATGCATATGGAACTTTAGACATATAAGCCATTTCTTCCTAAGTCTTGGGACACACCTCCTTACTTAATTTGAAATGGCTAGCCAAAGGTATAGTAACTAGTTTTTCATTTTGAATATTAAATCTTTTCAACACTTTTTCTATGTACTCACTCTTAGAAAACGTTAATATTCAATTATTCCTGTCTCTAGTTATTCTCATACCAAGAATTTATTTTGCTGCACAAATCCTTCATTGCAAATGAGTTCACTAGTTTTCTTTTGACCACATTTATTTCCTACATGTTAGAACTTTCAACAAGCATGTCATCTACATACAATAACAATATAATATAACTGCCATCATTTGTCCTTCTGAAATAAACAGAATGATCAAAGTGACATCTAGTATAACAGTGTTCAGACATAAACTTGTTAAATTTTAGATACCACTCCCTTAGAGCTTGTTTTAAGTCATACAAGCTCTTCTTCAACCTGCACACTAGTTTCTCCTTGCCTTTTACCTCATATCCTTGTGGTTGATGCATGTATATCTCTTCTTCCAAATCCCCATGGAGAAAGGTTATCTTTACATCTAACTGCTCGAGATGCAAATCTTTAACTGCTACTAGACTTAAAATAGTTATAATTGATGTCATTTTAACAACAGGAGAAAAAAAATCTCATCAAAATAATACCCTTTTTCTGTGCAAACCCCTTCACCACAAGTCTAGCTTTATACCTTTTTCTACCACCTTCTTCCTCCTTCAACCTGTAAACCTATTTATTATGCAATGATGTTTTACCTACATGCAACCTTAATGAGTCCCAAGTCTGGTTATGTGCTAAGGAGTCCATCTCTTCTTTCATGGCTTTCTCACTCTTCTTCCTGGTTTTTACCTACACTACTTCTTTATAACATTCTGGTTCACCAGAATCAGTCAACAATACATAATATAATGAAGGAGACTATCGTTTAGGGGGTCTACTTATCCTGGTAGATCTTCTAACACCACTTTAGGTTCTTTTTGTTGTTGTGGTTGTTGTTGTTGTTTTGGTTGTTGTTTTTTTTTTGGTTGTTGCTGTTGTTTTGGTTGTTAATCATTATGATTTTCAGGCACCATCACTTTTTCTATGATCTCGTCAAACACTTTGTATTCTCTCTTTTCTTTTTCATGTTTCTTTTCCTGCAGCTGGTCCTTATACAAAACCTCTTCATTGAATATGACATCTCTGCTTCTAATGATTTTGTGTTTTTTATAATCATAAAAGCGATAACCAAAATCATGAACACCATATCTAATAAATGTACATTTCTTTGATTTTGGCTCAATCTTTGTTCTATTTTCTTTATTAATGTGGATAAAGGATTCATAACCAAAAGACTTTAAAATGAATAGTTTACCTTTTTACCAGTCCATGACTCCTTTGGAATACCACCATCCAAGGAATTTGAAGGCCCTCTGTTTATTAGATAAACAATAGTATCTACAGCATCTCCCCAAAATTGTAAGGGAAATCATGCATGCAATCTCTCACACCTTGCACGCTCCATGATTGTCCTGTTCATCCTTTCTCACACACCATTTTCTTTTGGTGTTTTTGGAACTGTATTCTCTGTGTGAATTACATTCTTTGAATAGTACCTATAAAACTCTTTACTGCAATATTCACCTCCATTGTCTGATCTGAGTCACTTCAACGTTTTTCCTGTCTCATTTTCAACCAAAGCTTTCCATTTATTGAAAGCATCAAATACATCAGATTTATTTCCAATACAATAAATCCAGGACTTTCTGGTTGCATCATCAATAAAAGTAACACAATAGTGAGAGTCACTAAGAGATGATACCTAAGAAGGTCCCCATACATCTGTATGCACAAGCTCTAATTTTTCGCTCTTATTTTCTTTACCAACTCTCAGGAATCTAAATCTCTTCTATTTTCCATAATCACAATTATCACAGAATTTTAAATCAACATGCTTCAAACTTGGCAAAAAATTTCTTGAGTGAATAATCTGCATCCCCTTCTCACTCATGTGCCTAAGCATATGATGCCACATTGTGATATCTTTCTCTATGGAGGTTAAAGCATTAATAAAATCAGAAATACCATTTCATAAATACAATGTACACACCTTTTTTCCTTTTGCTATTACTAGGGATCCTTTAGTGACCTTCCAGGTTTTATCTGTAAAAAAAGTCACACAACCTTCACCTCCCAACTACCCTATTGAAATTAGATTTTTCTTCAGATCTGAAACATGCCTTACCTCCATCAATAGCCATTCATTCCCATTCCACTGTTTTATGAAACCTATACCCATTCCAATGATTTTATAGGGTTTATCATCACCCAATGAAACCTGTCCAAAATCTCCTTGAACATAATCATGAAAATGTGTCCTATTAGGTGTGGCATGGAATGAGGCCCCTGAATCTACCACCCGTGCATCAATAATATTTTGTAATGAAAGAATCAAAGCATCTTGCAACACATCACCCATCACATTCGCTTCATGATTGTTTTCTTGTTGTGCATCTCCTTCTTTTCCCTTCTGAGACTTGCAATCTTTCTTCAGGTGTCCTTTCTTCCCGCATTTCCAGCACACTATCCCTAATATGGACTTGGATCTACCTTTCCTTGACTTACTATGATATCCTGGGCTCTTTCCTCTTTCCATTTTTCTTTCCCTAGTCTCCGTAGTCAAAGAATTACCTAATGTCTCACTGGAGCTTTTCCATCGCATTTCCTCGCTAAGGATTACACCGACAACATCATGAAACTTTATAATACTAGATCCAGAGACAGAGTTACTGATGGCCATAACTAAATCATTCCAACTTTTTTGCAATGAACATAGAAATAAGAGAGCCTTAAATTCATCATAAAAAATTATCCCTACAGAACTTAACTGACTCGTAACTGTATTAAATTCATTTAAATGATCGACAGCAGATCCACCTTCGGACATATTAATAGTAAATAAATGCTTCATAAGAAATACCTTATTTGAGGCCTAGGGTTTTTCATATAATTTTGCCAATACCGACATTAAACCCTCTTTTGTTGTTTCCCTTGAAATAGTAAATGCTACGGATGCCGCTAGGCACGGTCATATTGTTCCAAGTTCCTTTCTCTCGAAAATATCCCATTCTGTGTCTGCCATACTCTTCGACTTCTTTGCCTTTTTGCTCAATGGTTTGTACAGATTTTTATGGTACAAATAATATTCATTCCATAGCTCGTAGTTTTGGTCATTAAATTTTTCCACCCTAAACCTACTGTCTTCTGCCATTGCGTCAATTTGAACCAATAACCCTTTTCTCCTGCGATTTTATCAATCAAATAGACCTTCGGCTCTCATACGAATTGTTAGAAAATTATATATTACAGAGCAATGAAACACATAAAATATATTGGAGAATATAAACACAAAAAACACATAAAACAAGAGAGAGATATACGTGGTTCACCTAATTTGGGCTATGTCCACGGAGAGACAACCCATCCTTCCCTTCATATTATCTAGGAAACTGAAGAGATACAACATACATCAGATCTATCGTAATTCCCTCTTCGCTCTCGCACAATCTCCTTTCTCTTTCTCACTTAGAATACATGTAGAGGCAATATAATTCCCTCATATATAGGGATGTGTTGCCTTTTATGCAAAAAAAATCTAAAATAAACATAACTTCTATCATGAGATCTCTACTTAATGAATGGCCCAGATTAACTACGAAATTACAACATTTCACCACACAATTTTACATCTATTTTTAGCTTCCCATGCTAGGAGTTCTCTCAAAGATCGCATCCAGCCCCCTTAAACCCCCCTTGCAGCGCAAATATTATGGGCATTACGAACTGGGGTTCAATGCGGTGATACCTCTGAATAAAGAAGATAAACAGCCTCCACATCCAGGGTTCAATGCGGTGATACCTCTGAATAAAGAAGATAAACAGCCACCACATCCAACACAATCAGTATACCTATTCAATCCATTATTTTACTTATGTGTATAATGCTAAATTTCAATCAAGGGTCTCCTCCCAACAATGAGACTGCGTTGACGAGTTGTCTCCCCCAAGCTATTCCTTGCACACAAGAACTATCTCTGAGATTATATCTCTCATAAAACAACCATCTCGTCCAAACCAGACTTAGCTCTTGAAATTTGCCTCACACTTCACCTCAACCTCCTATTTTCAATCATTTTCCTCTTTCTCTTTTCTTGATCTCACATACACCTATCCTCTTGATCTTTCTTGAATAAATCTTCAAGAAATTAGTTAGGGATAGGTAAATGTCAATCCTAACTACTTAACATGTAAAAAGACAATATTTACATATATCTATTATTTCATCATGCAGCTAAAAAGTGACTTACATCCTTAACCCTTCCCCGTGAGATTTGAGAGTTTTATTTGTGTAAGTCATCCTCAACCCTTCCCCACAAAGTTTAAGGGTTTTATTTGTGTGTTACTCAAAATAAAATTCTCCTAACTTCATATTTATCTATTTATCAAGTATAATTAATTCCTTTTATAGTTTATAGATACATGAAATAAAAATATATCTACATATTATAAAATCTTTTATTTCCCTCCATTTTAAACTTGTTTATTTTCTATATCAATACAACAATTAAAAAAATAAACAATATAACAATAAAATTAAACAAATAGTACATTAAAAATGTAACCAACCTTGACAAGCCTCCCTTATTGAAACAACTCAATATATCAAATATCGGAAAAATATTTGGAACATCTTTAAGAAACTTGCAATATCGTTGATGGGAGAAACACCTGGGGAATATCCATCGTCGTATACGTTAAAATCGGTTTGCTCAATGCAATCTGGTTGTCGAAATATAGAATCTAATGTAATTATTTTCCGTCAAAGTATAACAAAATCTGGAAATTCTTTTAATTATTTTCGTTAAATTCAGTGGTATATCTAAGTATCTTATTACTTTTGTATTGCATTGACATTCCGCTTAAAATTTAGCGCTTTAGTTAATGTCAATAGATTTTTGTCAGACCGCTTCTTGTACCACGCCGTTTTAAGACATATTCACGATGTAATTTTTCCGCTCGATACTCTTATCATCGAATCCGAAACTTTCTCGTTCATCCCTGGAGAGCTATTGAAACAGTTTTTCAGAATTGGACATATCGAATCTGGACAAATATATTAAACAAATTATTAATGTATTCTGGCTGATTACCAATCAAAATGTTCAAAACAATTTTCTATTTCATTGCACATAATTCACTTTGTTTGGTAGAATGAATATGGTTCGTAGATCTTGGCTAGGTGCTTCAATTGCTGTAACACATATTTTGTAGATGAACTAGATAACTGGGCTATCTCCAAGATGACTATCAATTTGCAATGATTTATTTTATGTATCGATAACTTTTTTGATTAACGAGTTTACTTTTGGAACGAAATTTACAGACTTTTTAAATTCTATTTATAGTTATCAAATTTCTAAAACAGTCTATTATACGTAATCAAATTATATTTTTGATTAACCAGTTTACTTTTGGAACGAAATTTACAGACTTTTCAAATTCTATTTATATTTATCAAATTTGTAAAACATTCCAAAATGCATAATCAAATTACTAGAGACCAGTAAGAAACACAGAGTATGGTTACAACTTAAGTTGTTTGGTGAACTAAGAGTTGTGTTCAAAGCCTGCCCATAATTCTCCATAGTATTAAAGTAGGTCAATGGCTTCAGCGATTTTACTGCGTTTCCTTTGCGATCAATGTATGGATTACCTTTAAAATGTTCAATTATTATTTTCAAAAATTCTAGAATGGTTAGGGGATTTACCAACGAAAAATCAACGTGATAAACATTTACCCCACACTTTCCTGCATGTTTGGCCATCGCTGCGAAAGTTGCATTGGCAACCATGTCTACGGTATCTGCAATTTGAATTCAACCAAAACAAATAACACATTTAAGAGAAAACGGATGTTTAAACTTTAGACGATGGTTTTTTTTTATCTATCTATTGTTATTTTCAAAGACATAGATGGAGGACTTGATTTAACAAGAAAAACTAAATAATGTAACGAAGCTTCATAAAAATCAAACAAAATAATCAAATAATACCATTTAAATAATTAATAAATGTGAAATGAAAATTTGGAACCGTTCACTATCATCCTCTAAACATGGGTGGAAAACTTAATTTAATTAAAATAAAATAATGTGGAAATGATCTAAAACCATTTAAATAATTAATAAATGTGAAATGAAAATTTGGAACCGTCCACTACCATTTTCTAAATATGATGGAAAACCTAATATAACCAAAAAAACAAATACTGTGGAAATGTTCTAGAAAAGTCTAAAATTAATTAAGAAATGCTTTTTCAGTGTTAAGAGTTGCTCAGGAGATCAGGTACAACATTTCGTTTGGCCCAGAAGCAAGATAGTTGATCTTTGCCATAGTGCGTAACGATTGGAACAATCATTCTCCAGGTAAGTTGAATATTTGATTTAGCTGTTGTTATATTAATATTCGGTGATACTTACCTGTGGCCTTCTATCCATCAAGGAAAAGGTTGAGCGTATATGCTTTCAACCATACTCGGACGAACAATAACTACTCGTAAATCTTTGGTGTGATTACATATTACAATCTCCGCCATTGCTTTGCTGAACGCGTAAGTATCCTGCCATCCGGATGCTTTTGCTCTGAAAAATAGCGTTTCAATCACTTTTGATTATGTCACAATTTGAATTTGACTATATGCTTATCTTCTTCTTTTATTATTATTTTAATAATTAATTAAAATTCTTAAATTTGCATTAAAAATATAGAAAAAGATATAGATTTTTTAGACCAACTCATTCAAGTCTTTACAAAAGTATATGGAAGATGGGAATTAAAATTACGTAATTTTCTCATAAAAACATAATATCGATTAAATTTAATAAAAATTAAAACGTGATAATAAAATAGTAAGTGAAATTAATTCAATTTAGTGTAATGTAATTTTATTTATATTAATAAAATTATAAATATTTTCTAATAAAAAGTCATAATATTATATCAGATTAAAAGAAATTTAAATAACAATATTTTATTTAAATTTAATTAATATATAAATGATCATTGTTTTAATTTTATAAAATAAAATATAAATGATTTATATTTTATGTTATAAATTAAAACAACGATAATTTATATTCTGTATCCCTAAATAAATAATTATATTAAAATTTATATATAAAATTAATGTTATGCATTTATATTAAAAAATTTAAATTAAAAATATTATAAAATATATGAAAAGAAAAGGATATATATATATATATATATATATATATGGAGAGTAATTGGTGATCTAAGTAATGTGAAATTAATGTTCAATTTTTTATGTTTGTAACTTGGTATAAGTTGTAAACTCTTAGAAATTTACTAAGACTAATAGTTCCTTGTGAAAGCTTCACTCTCCAATCCCACCAACTTTGTTTCTAGATCACCATAAATACCCACTTACCCATATTGAAGGACACCATCAGCTTACACACCAATCTTTAAGATTCCAAAACATTTAAAATCCAACCTTGGCAAAGTATCTAGCTAAACGATGCAAACACAAATATCGTATTTCAGGTTTTTGGTTGATATTTTATTTTATTTTCATAAATAAATTACAATTATGATGGCCAAATCCATCTTATAGATTGTATGTAACATTTTTTTATTATTTAATAGGAAAAATCTCTAAGAATAAGATATCTGAGAAAATAGCTTCAATTTTGATCATTTTTACAGAAAAATTAGTTCACACAACCTTAAAAAAAGGCTGAAGCTGTGTTGTTTTCCGAGACATCCTCTGACCTATCTGTTATATATATAGACTTTGTCCACGGCAAATTGCGGAGTGACCACGTTATCAACTCACAGAACGCGGGTATAAGTACGAGCAATGAATCAATGTATACTTTAGAGAAAAGTTATAAAAGTACAGCCAACCGCAATACCAACGACAACAATAATAACCAGCACAATCACATAATTACGGATAGTTATTTACATTCCAACGAATGATCCGCAATACCAACTACAACAATAATAACCAACACAACCACGTAATTTCAAATAATTACTTACATACAACAATAATAACCAACACAACCACATAATTTCAAATAATTACTTACATACGACAACAATAATAACCAGCACAATCACATAATTACAGATAGTTACTTACATTCCAACGAATGATCCGCAATACCAACGACAACAATAATAACCCGCACAACCACATAATTTCAAATAGTTACTCACATTCCAACGAATCATTGGTTCAATACGTTTACGAATCATTGGTTCAATACGTTTACCTAATATGATTGATATACATTAGATTAGTCATTTTCCATATTGTTTCATAGTACAATTGCATAATTAAAGATGATTGATAGTCATTTTCCATATTGTTTCATAGTACGATTTCATAATTAAAGATGATTGATATACATGGGATTAGCCATTTTCTACATTTCAATTTTATAATAGTCTTTAGTTTTCAAAATTGATTTTTAACCTACATTAATAGCATGATAATAGGTAACGCAACTCTATAATCAAAATTAAAGGTTGTGAATAACATGATAAGAGCTAACGCGACCCTATAATCAAAGGTGGTTGCTATACATGGATCAACTACCATTTTTTTCCATTCAAAATTAAGAGCATAATTTTCAAAGTTTTAAAATTACTCACTTCTATGGATTATGTTAAGTATTTCTCATTATGTGATAGTGTTTATTTACTTAATAAATATTAATATAATTATATAATTGAAAGTGATATATAATAATTCATAATTTTTAGTCATTTAAAATTAATAGAATTTGAGGGGATCTAATAGTTAAGAGCATGTGTTTCCTCTTAAGAAGTTAGAGGTTGAAAATCAAAGGGGTAAGATATGTATGCCTTTACAGACTTAGCAATTAAATCCCCACAAACAAAAATGTCTCATAAATTTAATATCTTAACCATAACATTAAAATTAGATAATAAAAATAATAATATATTTATTAATTAAATTAATTAAAATTAAATAATAAAAATAATAATATATCTATTAAATAAATTAATACTTATAACCAGACACATTAATAACATGATAATAACTAACATAACCATAAAGATAGTTGATATCAACCGATATCAATGATGTTTATTAACTGTGTAAATCATTTTTAATTACGTGATTGTTTTTCATAATGGGGTATCCCTTTACTCCTCTTTGTTGCTCTATCTTCTCCTTCCCTTGTGCCAAATTTCCCTTGGACTTCACTATCCAAGCATAGATAGAACCCAGAACTGTGGGGATTTTTTTCGTCTGGCAGGCCCATTTACTAATGGGAACGCCTAACGCTCGCCGCTCAACAGTCAAGACAAGTCTCAATGCTTTCCTTGTGGGCAGTGGGGTACTACCAAAAATATTTCGTCTCTCTGGGCCGTCTATTGATGGGACCGCCCAACAATCGCTACCGAGTGCTATCGGGCCTGCCTTCTATTATTGGGCAGCCTCTTTTCAACGACATGGTTGCTGGCCTGATGAATCCATGGCCCAACTTTATCCGAGGCGCACAAGTCTACTGTGACCTAACCGGGAGAGGGGATCTGGTATCGAAACTTTTTCCATGGGACCCTCGTTAAAGGGGGGCTACCTCTAAATGACATGACTGTGGTGTGTACCCAATATGGGTCCGATCTACGACATTGGTTCATCCCAGGCCCCCTGGTCTGTTTCGAGTTAACAAAGGGGTCCGAAACTAGAAACCACCATGAGAAAACCACTCCATTTTTTTTATTATAGACTTTGGTGCGGAACTCCGTGTAGGGTTAGGACTTTTCCTCGACTTGAAATCGACGAGATGCTTATGTGTAAACTTCAACTTTATGTATTCCTTAAATCAATGGATTTCTCTAACATCAAGCGCAAGGACGCGAGCTTATCCAAATGGCCCATATCTTATTAGCCATGCCTATTTGGCGAATTCACTTAATGTTCAAATCTAAAACTGTGTCCACTGGGTGCTTACCTCTTGCCTGAAACTAACGCTGCTGATTGAAGGCACCCAAATCTCGGATCTAGGGAATGTCATTGAATTACAAGTCAACCAATGATCGTTCTTATCTGATAAACATTAGGTCGACGTCACCTTCAATGACACCTAATGCATAACTTCAGATTTTCGTATTTTCATCGTAGATATTGGATAGATCCCAAGACGGGATCCGGGATCTCACCTCTCTAGGGATTCATATCTTCGCAACTACAAACCTTCCCACATTCTTGATACCAGTACACACTTCAATTAACGATGTTATTCCTTTTTCTTAGAGTCGTTAATAGACGGTTTTCCCTTGAAAACCTCAAATATGGACCGACATTGCATCGTCGATAGCAAAGATAAGTCTACGAATCTGGATCATTGATTGGTTTGCCATGATAGTTCCTTCATCAAGTTGATCGCTTAGGTATGCTTTGCTACACTAAATCTTTGTGCATCGCTTTATTCACCTATTAGGCTTACAAGGTCCTCATACATAGTCTTATTCCACAACCTGATAAAATTAACATTAGTGAGAAGATCCTCATACATAGTCCTATTCCACAACCTGATAAAATTAACATTTGCAAAGAATCAATCATATCACTTGAAACACATGGATAAGCAGGCAATGTTCAGACAATCAAACAACATTACTCCGGACCTATTTACATTACTAATGGGCCCTTTCCTCTCTTCCTCTTTTCCTCTTGCATTTTTCTTAGCCCCATTATCTTTTCTCAAAAATCTCTTATCCTCTAACCTATTCTCCCCTTATTCGCTTCAACTTCCTGCATACCTTTTAACTAATAAAAAATATCTAGATTAGGTCATGGAGGTTGTAACTAATAGTCCTCTTGTAAATCTTCATGTGTCCCTTTTCTAGAAGATAGTGCCACTTTACCTAGCAAATTTCCTGGATTTTTCCTCCTCACTAAGGATTACCAAATAACTCATCATAATTACTTGTTTGTTTTACAATGTGCCACATGGCCAAGAATATTAAAAACCTAGAGTCCCTCTAAGAATTTGGACACTTTAATTTACATGAGAAATACTAAAATATACATATTTTAATTGAGGGAATTCAATCCTTCTACGAAATCCCAAGACCCCTTTGGTCTAGGAAAGAAATTTGTTCACTTGAATCTATGCTTTTGAATCACACTCCAAATGGGAAAAATATTCATGGCCTCCTAGTCATGTGCCTCTATTGAAGTCATCCTAGGTCCCAAACTTGACTTTGATATTGTTTGCATGCTTGATTGCTTTGTGGTTTTGTTGTTGCTGCTGCTTGACACCTTCTAGGATCCAAAACTTTGGTTTGTTATTTTCCATTTGCCTTAGAGAGAACATGTTTAGCTAGCTTTGTTCCATGGTTGAACTTCATCATTAGGTTTGCCTGGTTAGCTTCCTATAACTACTGATTTGTTTGTATTATCCCCAATATTTTAGGTTTCCATAGTATAATTTGCAATTATCCACTTGCTTTATTGATTTATTCTCTTGCACTCAACTAATTTTTGCTGTTGCTTGTCTTTCTCTCTTCATTTTCAGTGATTCCTTCATTAACACATACAACTCACCAACTTTAGTGTCCAACTTATCCTTTCCTAGTACATGCTATTATCATTGCTCAATTGCAACTTTGCAACTTTGCTTCAAATATAAAATATGCTATGGCTTCAATTTCCCTCAAGTTCCATTTTACATTAGCATAAATTTCCCAAAATATAGTTTCAGTCACTTGACTACCTCCTCCATTCCTTGTTTTGAATGATTTCATTTCACTTTCCACACCTACCCTGGCACATGGAGAAAATCTACTACAACAAATATTAAATCACCAAAAATCACCATTATTCATAAGGATGATTGTTTTATTGGCCTATTCACCTTATTGTTGCCTACTAAATTATAGTCTAATGTCCCTCCATGCTCATTATTATCCTTTTTAGCCTTTGCTTCACATTTTGTAGTGTAGTGATGACATTTACTTTTGGGTGCAATCTCTATGCAATCCTCCTTAATCCTTGCATTGACTACCCTTCCTTCTAACATCCTAAACTCTTCATGAAAGTATTCATTTTTAAGTTTTTCATCCATCACTCAACATGCTATATCCTTCTTGTATATTGCATCATCCCTTTTCTCTTAACTGAAAGATATTTCATTCAGAGGTTCTCTGACCAACCTCCTCATCGAATTCCATCATCTATTCATAGCCATCTCTTTCTCCTCCTCTATGAGTTTCTGCATCATCAACTATAAGTTGCAAACAAGCCTCTCTAGTAACAAGTTTATCTCACCTTGCTATAAGACACCTCACCAAGCTTCTCTCCTCTTAACATGGTCTTTTGATATCACTAGTTATTAAATTATATAATTATACTTCAAATACATTTAATAAATATAAAAAATTACGTACATACCCATATAAAAATAAGAATTTATTTTTAAATAAAAATTAAATATAATTTTAATCATGTCTCACAAGAACTTTGATTTGAAGGGCCACATTCTATATGGCAATTCACGTTCAAAACATTGTGGTAGCTAGAAGGAGAATTAAAACTCTCACCATGTTGGTAGGAGAGCAACAAATATATCATCTAGCAAAAATCATTAACTCATTAATAATAATGAAATATTATCATTTGTTTTACCATCATACATAATAAATCAATTGTAAGCTAACTTTTAACACCTAAATATTAGTTTTGTCAATTTTCTAAAAATCATTATGAGACTCCTTGTGGGAACTTGGTTGTTCGTTGATATGATATATAAGAGCATATGATTTATAGAGGCTCAACATGATGACAAACATTTTGAGATATTTGATGCCCTAGCCATTGTACCAAGTTGGGAACCTAGAAGGTCCTCCTTAAACTTGGGTGATTATTTGAAATTTTTGAATCATTACATTAGTGAACCATATCATCCTAGAAGGATTTTTTATTATTACCCTCACCTTGGGCATCCTACCTCATGAATTGTACCTCAACCCTAGGTCTCATGTATCTTAAATATCAAGGGGTCCTCATGGAAATATTTGAAGAATATCCCTAGGCCTTGAGCCTTTAGTGTATCTTTCCAATGAATGAACTATCCTTGCCCTACTTTAAAACTTTTCCAAGACTCACTTGTCACAAATATGGAATACTAGGACTCCCACAATCAGTGAGAATTTGAGAAGAGAAGGGGACTTAGGCCACGGTGATAGTGGGCCTTAGTCCCAAATTATTGTTGTGCATCCAACCCTTGGCCTACTCACTAGGTCTTCTAGTTTGTGCAACAATAGAACCCATTCACATGCCACTTTATACAGGGTCAAAGCATAATTTCCACTAATAATTAATAAATGTAAAACCTTGTAAATTATTAGGCGAACCAATGTTAAAATTGGAAATGATGGTATACACTAAATGAACTTATTTTCATTTCAAGAATTATATATTGTCTACTGAACAAGACCAACCACTTGAAGGTGGAAGCTCATATGGAACCTGTTGCCCCCCCGCCGCCCCCCCTCCCATACCACTCTCAATTCCCCAATACCCAATCTATCTACTAAAATATATTTGAAAGAAACACAATAACATTCAAACATAAAAACTAGGAGAATAAATTTTTAAGTTGAACCAAAGAGAACAAGCCAACTAAAAACATATAAATACATACCTCATACTTTTTAACATTTTGATATGATTAATATTCTTGTTAATTATACTCATCATTTGTAACATGCAGTTCCAGAATCATGTTCAAAGGATTTGCTATATCTACATCAGCGTCATTATCTATATCATCATTTGGAACATGCTCTTCTACATTTGGTTCAATTTATTCAATTTCTTCATTGGAGAGTCAATATCATCTAGTTCACCCATATTAACATTATCTCCATTAAAATATATTCCTTGAACCTCTTTGATATCTTCTTATGAAACTACATGAACCCCTGCTCCTCTACATCATCTTCTTCTTCAATTTCATCTTTTTCTACTACATTTGGGGACCAACATTACATAGGAGGCTCAACAAGTTACTTATTTGTGGCAAGTCTCAAGAGAAAGACTGTAAGGAAAATCGAGAAGTGAGGTTTCCTTTTACAAAACATAGTACTAAATTTTTATGGCAGATAATTTCAGACAAAAACATTAAGCATGGTAGAAAAGCAGTGCTAGTTAAAAGAGGATGGATGAACGTGTGTTGTAAAGTTGTTGTTTGTCTTTTGCTGAGATGACTATTAAAACCAAGATAGTAAAAAATATATATATAATTTTTCTCCATCATACTAAATTGTTGCAAATTTTTTTATTTGGAAGCATTGTAAAGAAAAATATACAAATCGATTGATATCTTCATGGAAGCGAAGCAAGAGAGAGTCTCCTTTGTAGTTGGAGTTATTTGATCTTTAAGTTAATAAATAGTGTTCTTGCTTTTGTGTCATAAAGTGTCATTATTCATTTCTATTCAAAATTCAATAATCGATGGCTAATGTTTAAGATTTGAACTGGAAAATGAGGCAAACTTTATTTGAATTTTCAATTCATAAATAACATTCCTTATTTTTTGTGGTATCTGATCAGACATTTAGTTCATTACCATTTAAAGGTTTTTAAACAAATTTGTTGTGTTATATTCTATGTGGATAAATAGTATGCATCTATGAGTGGCAAGAAGGGAACCCATGAGTATGCAGTGAATGGAAATCCTTCCGCTAAAAAAATTATGACGTTAATGTCGTATAAAATATTTAACTGAATGCGGTTGTATACAATTGTAGAGGAAGGCACTTTCACTTACAAAGTTATTTCGATAATGTATATATCCAATGCTGAGATATAACAAGAGAGCCACTGCCGTGGTGGCAGTCCCTGCCCGGGTTTGCCACAACAATAATACAAACGCAATTCAATAACCCAGAGTTTACTCTGAGTTCTGTAAGAGCATTAATCAAGAGGGCAATGGACCTATATACCTTTCAATGCTGTGGGTGTAATTTAAGAGGAACGATTAAGTGCAGCAGGCAGATATGCTCAGAGGAGCATTTCTACGAGAATAAGCTTGGCAGAGCTTTCTATGCCATGGAGATTTCACCAAGACAGCTTAAGGAGAGGAGGTAGTGAGAAATTCTGTTAAAGGATCTGTCAGAGAGTTTTGGCAGTGTTGTGAATACTTTATAAGAGGCAACAGAAAAGCACTGAGAGTAGCAGAAAGGAAAATACTCAGACGAAATGTCTGAAGCTATCCCATTGAATGCCAGAAGGTGTTCTAAATCTGCTAAATGCCAATTTGGGAGACTTGTCTCCATAAGAAAACCTATGTAGTTGGGTTTGAATCCACCCTGTCTCATGATTGTTCTAAGTGTCATTTCATTAACATGTAATTAGACCCTTTTTATGTTTTGATATAATGGTTCTGTATAATGTAATGGCAATTTTGATTATTATTTAAAGCAATCTTTATCTCTGTAATTCTCTGTTTGAAAATTGATGAACCAATTGTATGAGTTTATCGTTTAGCGTTTTAGGCCTGCCTCCTTCCATCGGTGAATCATTTTGGGGCAGCTCTTTCCTAACAACGAGAGATAAAAAAAAGAATGGTCACTTTTCTCTCATTTTCGCTTGCCTGCTCGATGTCCTGCAAAATAAACCAAAATGCAACGTTAAATCTTAACTCGAAATGAACTTAAGCAATCACTTGTGTAGTTCACTGTTTGAAGACAAACAATTAAGAAAAGGAATATGCTGAACCACTGATATAATTCTAAGCTTTTAAAGTTTAGCATTCTAAAAGATACCTACCACAACACCTGACACTAACACATAAAAATCTGTCGGTGCTTAGTTTCTTAAAATGACATCCTCTCTAGGGGGAAAGTGCTCTGCCTTCATCTCTAAAACCCTTCCAAGCATAAGAAAAATATCAGTTCATTTCTCTCCGTAAGTTTTTATACTAAAGCCCAGAAGCAAAAACCCCAAAATATGGTATTCTTTTCATAATTAGACAATACGTACCAGCTGGAAAAGGAAATCATTGGACACTCCTTGGAAAAGATACACCTTTTCAATAATAGAGGAAAAAAAAAAGTTTGCAATGCATGTACGGATGGCCTTTGGAAGATCATTCAAAGTTTCTTCTTGCTGCAAGCCCTCTATCCTGAATTTTAGGCATAAATGTGTTAACATTCGCTCTTGCAATAGCGGTGGTAGCTGATTCCGAAAAGCAAATCTTGAAGCTGCCTGAATTGTATCCCTATGTAGTTCAAATTAAAATTAAAGTCAAACCTTAATATTCAGGACAAATTTTACATGGAGAAGAAAAAATATATAGGTATATCATATAACTTTCCTAGTATTAGAAATATATTACTTACAAATCCCGTGGTCCGGCTTGTGCCGTGCATAACTAAATTTGTCATGTTTCCTATCAAGTATGCCGTCTGACCCAGATTGAACAACATGAAGAAGATATCAAAGATCATTTCTCTAGTATTTTGAGCGTGCAGGAAGTCTTAAGGGTTAGCTACGGGGAGAGTGAAGGGTTAGTTCCTGATAGTCGAGCAAGCATAGTCCGGTTCGGATAGGAGAGGATTTGAGAGGAACGGTCCGGATAAATTATGCTGATAACTTATTGAGTTATTGACAAATAAATGTAATTTCTAATGCAGTTTTGACAGAGATCTGAGATGGAGAACTGGCGTGGAAATCATCCCAGTCCATTGCAACAGTAGCAATGATTTCCAGGTTACATCCTCTGCGCTTGAAGAAGCATATCATGAAGCCAAGCAGAAGAATATTAGGGTAAAAGGAATACTAGTAACCAATCCTTCGAATCCATTGGGTACCACAATGGAAAGAAAAATATTGAAGAACATGTTGTCCTTTGCATCAGAGAAGAACATTCACCTGATATGTGATGAAATATATTCAGGATCAGTCTTTCTACCTCCCGATTTCGTAAGTATTGCAGAGGTTTTATAGGCCAGTGGAAGGCCAAATGACTCAGACTGCGTCCATATTGTGTACAGCCTTTCTAAAGACCTTGGCTTTCCAGGCTTCAGAGTTGGTGCAATATATTCTTATAACGATACCGTAGTAACTACAACTCCTCCAGCCCCGGAACTCTCTGCCCCTGAAATAAAACACCCCGGGCTTTGCGGCAGGGCATATCCTTCTGAAACTCAATGCAATAATGGGGATTGCAGCACGCAAAATTATGGGCATACCCAAACAATCAAAGTTTCCCCGAATCCGTTTTCTGTCATATTCAAAACAGAGTACAATTTCTTGCTATGTTGGCATTTGCATCTGGCTCACACCTTCAACGTGACTGCACTGGACGTGCTCTATGGCCGCCTGAACGACGCCTATCAAAAATACATTAATGCTAATCATCATTATGACAATGACCCACCCAGTGACAGCGGTGGATGAAACGGTAACAATAATAATAACGATGCCTCCATTATTAATGGTATTATGAATCTATATAACAACACCTTGATCGACTCGTCTCACAATTCTGGCGCTTGCCTCGAAGAGGCCAACAGAAAGAGGGAATTGCAAAGAGTGGTAGATGCTTTTATTCAGGTGAAGGAGACTACAAACCTAATAGTAGGCCACATGGCGTGGTTAGAAGAGCTAAAGCTGGAATCTCTCCTCCTCTTCCCTCATCTTTACTGCAAGAAGCCCAGCTCGTCTCTCATGTTGTTAATGGCTATGTGTAGCAAAACCAGGCTATTTATGAGATGTGTATTGGAAAACTTGAAAGTCAGGGATTGTCACTATGGACCACAGAATCCCAAGTATGCCCACATTAATGAGAAGTTCGTAAAAACTTATGTGCCTCATTTCTTGAAGTTGGAACACACCAAGAAGCCCCCAGTTTTGAAGCCTTGCTCTTGCAATGTACGTTTGAATCCTGCAAATGACATTGCTAATGGAGATTAGAAGGACCATTTGGCTAGAATTCCACAGATTTGATGATGCTGCAAGTACCACTTTTTCATGAAATAGGTGGCAGATTTTAGTTACCTAAATCCATGTAAAAACTTACGAGCCTCAGTGCTTGAAGTTTGAATAAGGCAAGAAACCACGAATTCTGAATCTCTGCACTTGCTCTCGGACAAGAAACTACTCTTAGGTTTAGTAATTAACAATTATAGTTACCTTGTCGATTAATTTTGTACATTGGTGGACAGGCGAACATGAGAGTTGGGGGATGCGGGATGCGCGCTGCTAGGGTTTGCAGATGGCGCGGCAGACGCGGCTGATCGGCGACGATTGCGGGAGAGAGAATAGTCGCAGAGGTAAGGCCGGGGAGTAGGTCAGAGCAGCACCTGCATTTCAGGTAAGTAAATTTTCTTCAACTTTGCTAGGGTTAATTTCTAAGAGGCAAGATCTGAGGGGGAAATGGAAAATCCAACGGGGAGGGGAGAGATCCCCTCCTTCAAGAACGTGGTAACGGGGGAGACTAGCGCAAGTGGAATGCAGCAGAATCAGAAGGAAAGCTATGCCCTAGTGATGGGCAACCTGTGGCAGAAAAGGATGAGAGGAAAATTCCTACCTAGGGCACAAAAACAACCAAGATATGTCATTCCCAACAACAAGCTTGAGGAATACAACTGTTACATGAAGGACAATGCCCTGATATGCAAATTCATAGGCTACTGGCCTCCGGAGAAAGAGTTATACAGATGGATTGATCAAAGATGGAAACCTAGGGGTCACATAGACCTGAAGTTGGGAGCTCAAGGGTTTTTCACAGCTATCTTTACGAATCTGGAGGCCAGGAACAGGATCTTTGAAGAAGGACCGTATTTCATGAACAATGCAGGCTTATTCATGAAATATTGGGAGGAAAGATACAACCCAGAGAAGGAAAAGTTGCTGGAAGCCCCAATCTGGGTTAGACTGTTTGGACTCCCCGATGAATTCCGGGACCCTGAAATTTTGGAAGGAATAGGGAATTCAATCAGGAGCTTTGTTAAAGCCGCAGAAGCTACAAAACGAGGCAAATATAACTCATATGCGAGGATCTGTGTCTACATGAATCTGGCAGAACCCCTCCCAGATAATATTGAGCTGGAATATCATGATGATGTGTGGCAACAGCCAATAGACTACGAACACATCCCATTTAGGTGCCGAAAATGCCATGAATATGGCCACCTATATAGACAATGTCCGCTGAATAAGGAGGAGGAATCGAAAAGAAGTCAGGAGGAACATCAGAGAAATACAGGAAAAATGGAGGAGACTGATAGGGTTTTCAACCGGTCACAAGGAGAAAGAGACAGAGTCACGAAAGACAAAAACTCAACCTCAAGAAAAACCCAGTATCACAATAAGTCAAAACAAGTTTCAGGCTATTTAGAGTGAAAACGAAGTCTATGAAGTCAATTTGGTGGACGACGAGGACCTTGGGAACACTCCAATGGACATCGCCGAGGAAAATAAAGGTAAGGATGCAAACTCAGGACAAATTATTGGAGAACGGACGGAAGGAAAGGTGGAAGATACTGCAATACAATCCCTGATGGATGTGGAAAACCAAGTCGAAGGTGAGATTGAAGAGGAGAGAATCATGAAACAGCTAATCCAAGAATGGAAATATCTAGATAGCAGATTTATACCTGAGAAGCAGAAACAATTGTACAAGGAAGTATTTCAGAAATATAAAGAAAAAAAAGGGGAGAACTTAGACAAGCAGATAATGACAGGAATCGATCAAGGGAATGGACAGACGGGAATGGATGGCTTTGGCAAGAACAGTAGAAAACGAGGCCGAAAACCGATGAGTGAAACTATCCAGACTGTGGGAGAAACGTTGATAAACTTAGGCAAAGTGATAGCTCTGTCAGAGGTATTCTTCCCCTCCTTCCAAAAGTTTTAAATGATTGTGATTAGTTGGAATATTAGGGGCCTGAATAGTAAGGGTAAACAAAGGTATATGAAAGATAAACTGAAAAACGAAAAGCCTAGCATTATGATTTTACAGGAGACAAAAATTTTTGTTCAACAAATTGAAGAAATAATTGACAAAAATAAACTGCATTACGAAGTTATGGGGCAAGATGCCATTGGCTCTGCAGGAGAATTTGCCGTTTTGTGGAACCCAAATGATATCATCTTAGATAGCTGGACCAGTATGAGTAGAGTCCTTACTGGCCTGGGTAGAATTGTAGGAGCTAAGGAGCAAGTTGTTATTTCAGGGGTTTATGGCCCCCTTCCCCAGGCAAAAAAGAAAATTTCTTAAACAGTATGAAAATCATTCGTAGGTTATATCCAGAAGATGCTTGGATCATAGGTGGTGATTTTAATCTAATCAGATCCTTAGAAGAGAAGAAAGGAGGGATAAGGAAGATGGATCACTTCATGGACAAGTTCAATGAACTGATAGAGGATTTAAGACTAGTAGACATTCAGACTATCAATGGGATTTGCACCTGGAACAACAGGAGGGGGGTTAAAAATCAAATTGCTTCCAGGCTTGATCGATTCCTAGTATCAGAAGGTATCATGAATAAGGATATTTTTGTCGAAGCAAAGATCATGCCTTCCCTGGGTTCTGATCATTGGCCGATTAGACTAGAGGTGGATATTAAAGTGAACCGGGGAAAAAGACCTTTCAGATTTGAAGCCTTCTGGTTAAGGGACACAGAATTCATCAAGAGAGTTGAAGAATGGTGGAGGCAAAGTACTATACAGGGCAAAGGAAAAATGCACACGTTTCAGTTGAAACTGAAACAGTTGAAAGGGAGAATCAAAAAATGGAACAAGGAGGAGTTTGGCAATATTATGGAAGACAAACAAAAACTAGAAAATGAAATGGAATCTCTTCAACAAAAGATGATAATGGAAGGCAGAACAGAGGAGAGCATCAGCAAGGAAGGGGCAATATTTGGAAAACTTGAAGAAAGACAGAAACAGGAAGAAATCCTTTGGCGGAAAAAATCAAGAATAAAGTGGTTAAGGGAGGGGGAAAGAAACACTAAATTCTTTCATCAAGCTATGATCAAACATAAACAGAGAAACAAGATTCTTTCTATCAAAGACAAGAATGGGAATAGAGTGGTTGAGCAAGCTGAAATTGAACAAGTCCTTATGGATCACCATAAAGAAATTTTAAGTGAACCCCAAGCTGATAGAATGCAAGCAATTCAGGAAATTTTCTCAGCCATTCCGTGCTTAGTTACTGAAGACCAAAATAAGGCGTTGACGAGAGCTGCCACTTTAGAAGAGATAGAGGAAACTGTGAAGGCAATGAAGAAAGGTACTGCTCCAGGCCTAGATGGCTTCACAGTTGACTTCTTCCAGGCGGGATGGCACTTCCTGGGGAAAGAGATTCTGGAGCTGGTAGAAGAATATAGGATGAACCAGAAGGTATTGCCTGCCATTAACTCCACTTTCTATGATTTAATTCCTAAAGGAGATAATTTGGAAGATGCCAATGGTTTCAGACCCATAGCGTTGTGTAATGTTATTTATAAGATTATAACATCCATGATGGCCAAGATATTAAAACCCCTTCTGGACAAATTAATATCTGCTGAAGAAACAGGTTTTGTTGAAGGAAGGCAGATCCTTGATGGTATGGTTGTAACTCAAGAAGTTATTCACTCCTTAAAAGCTAAAAAGCAAAAGGGTATGATGATCAAATTAGACCTGTCGAAGGCGTATGATAGACTAAGTTGGAAGTATTTGGAAAAAGTCTTGGAAAGTTTTGGTTTTAATAGGAGGTGGATTGATTGGATTCATAGCATGATCTCTTCTCCAAATTTTTCTATTCTTGTTAACGAGACCCCCTCGAAAACATTTACTGCTTCTAGAGGTATTAGACAGGGAGATCCATTATCCCCGTTTTTGTTCATTCTAGCTGCTGAAGGGCTGGGTCGCTTTATCAAGAAGGAAAAAGAAGCAAACAGAATAAAAGGTCTTAAGCTCTGGGGAAATAATCTGCCATTAACTCATCAGCAATTTGTTGATGATATCATGTTGTTCGGAGAACCAACAGTCAAAGAAGTAAGACACCTCAGAATAATTTTGGATCTATTTGCGGAGGCTTCGGGTCTGGAAACCAATAGAGATAAATCCTGTGTTTTCATATTTAACACAGTGGATCAGGTCAAAACCCACCTCATAAGACTTATGGGCTTCAGGAGAGGAGAACTGCCTACAAAATACTTGGGCAACATCTTGGACTTTACCTCCAAAAAGATGAAAAATTGGCAAGGAGTCCTGGATAAGCTAAGCAACAAGGTGGCAAATTGGGCCTTCAGAGCTTTAAATATAGCTGGCAGAATAGTTCTGGAAAAATCTGTCCTTCAAGCTATCCCCGTCTACCCTTTATCGATAATGGCTGCCCCTTTAGGTATTTGCACAAGGATAAGAAATATCATCAGGAATTTTATATGGAGAGGGGCTGATCAGAAGAAAAAATGGGCCTTAGCTTCATGGAGTCAGTTAACTGAAAGAAAGGAGAAAGGAGGATTGGGGTTGAGGGACCCTGAGATTCTCAATAGGGTTTTGGGAGCGAAACTCTAGTGGCATTGGCTTAGGAGGGGCAATGATCTTTGGAAAACCATATGAAAAGAAAAGTATAACATGCCTGACTCTGCAGTTGAAATCTTAAGGCAGAGAGATACTCCCAAAGGGTCATCTATTTGGGACCTAGCTCGTCTAAACAGGGATTTGATTGAAAAGCACACCTTTTGGGAGATCCGAGGTGGTGAAGAAGCTAACTTCTGGGAAGATAAATGGCATCAGAAGGAAAGACTGAGAATAATCTAGGGACTTCATCAGATTCGAGACAGAATAGGAGGAGATAGAACTCATTTCAGAGACTATTGGAGAGCTAATAACCTAGAAGAAAGTTGGAGAATATGGATTGATCCGACGGAGTGGGACAGAGAGCTCAGCCAAGACCAACAAGAATCCTACAGGAAGGAGGTAGAATCCAAGAAGATTAAAACTCGCAATGGAAGGGACATCCTCAGGTGGGGGAATTCGATGAAAGGCTCGTTCACCACCAAGGAGGCTTACTTCCTAACCTCTTCTCAAACTGGAAATGAAGAGAATCCAGAATGGAAAATTATATGGGAAAGTAATTGGTGGCCGAAAGTCTCAATATTTATATGGCTGGCATCAAAGAATAAAATCCTAACCTGGGATCGAATTCAAAAAAAAGGCTTTAATGACCCATCGAGATGCTGTTTCTGTAATTTAGACGGGGAAACCAGAAATCACCTGCTGATAAACTGTCCCTTTGCAAGGACTCTGTGGATGAACACCAAACGAACCTTTGGCAAACCCGAAAATGCCCCCAGTGATTTCAATGAAGTGGTTTTTCAATGGAATAAGGAAATTTTTCAATGCAAAGTGGTCAGAAGAGCATGGGACCTCATCTCAAGGTTTGTACTCTGGATGATCTGGAAAGAGAGGAATCGCAGGATATTTCAGAACACAGCAAAGGAACCGGAAGTAATTTGGGGAAGAGCAGTCAAATTAATGCGGGAAACAATCCTTGTTGACAAATGGGTGGGGGAGGATTGGAAGGCCAACCAGGTGGAGGAAGGAATCCTGAACAAGTTAAACTTAAAGTTTGAGATGGTCTACCACAAACAAAATTCCAGACATGAGATGCGGATTCAAAGCCCTGATAAATTCAGCTATCCCAAAGGTAATTTCATAAAATTGAACTTCGACGGGGCCTCGAAGAGGAACCCAGGCGAAGTGGGCTTTGGAGGCATTTTTCGTGACAGCAGCAATCGGGTAAGGTGGATTTTTGCAGATTGGGGAGGACGAATGACGAATAATGAAGCAGAGTTTTGGGCTCTTCATCAAGGTCTGCGGATCGCGGTAAGAAATGGTTACTCTAATTTAGAAATTACGGGAGATTCCCAGATTGTGGTGGAAATGCTGAAGAAGCTCAGCAATGGACGAAATTGGGAGAAGGTCACAAACAGCTGGCGAACAGCCGGAATTGTTCAGGAAATCGCTGACCTTCTGCAAAGAATCGATTATAAGTTAATAAATCATGTGAGAAGGAAAGGGAATCAGGCGGCCGATTTCTTGGCAAACTGGGGATGCAGAGGCCGCGGTAGCATGGTGGATGCTCAATGGAGAGCGGTGTGTGGGAACAGGGAGTGGACGGACCTGGCAACCATAATCAATGCAGACCATGATCAAGCCATAGGCAGAAATATGAGGAATGATGAGCTAGATCAATAGGAGGACATGGAATGACCAGACCACTCAGGATCATCATGAATAGGACTCCCCCGCGAATTGTAATACTCGTGCGAAACAGTGGGGACGGACAGAATTTGGGTCAGACAGTTAAGGAATGTCAGAAAGGACCTAGAGAGGAGATCGGTGATCACCATGCAAGATCACATCGAGAAGGTATGAAATCAGAGGGGAAAAATCCACCTCATAAAAACCCAATCATAGATTTGAACTGGCGCAGAGAAGGCGAGTACATGTCAGCGACCTTAAACCGGAATAAATCTAACAAGATTGTTGATAGGAAATGCAATGATAGGAGTAACAGATGGCATGGCAAGGACAGCGGGACAGATAGGAGGAGCGGGATTTGGGAATTTATAACAGCCTGCATGCAAAGCACCCGGCATCAAGAGAATTTAGTTAACATTCGCAGAGCGAGAGGAAACACAGGACGCTTGAGAGCCTCCCGTGCTAAGCGTCGTCGGTCATCTGTGAGAAGAACTATCGAAACTATAAAGAGAGCCAGGTTAGCGGAAGAAATGGAAGTAGAACGAATCAGGGAGCAAGACAGGAAGGGAAAATGGGTGATGAAGGAAGAGAATCTGGAGGAAATTTACGAAATTCTCGACATTTCTGATGAGTATGGAAGCTGCGAACAAAGCATGAATGCAGAGGAATGGGAGCAGTATGCTATGGGAGATAGCCAGCGGAGCCGGCGGGGCAGAAGGGTACCGCAGCGAGGGCGGCAGAGGAGGAATCGACAAGGCGTCCGCGAGGCTGCACCAAACAGTGGACAAAATAGCGAGGCCAATAGAGCTCGTGAAGGCAGGGGAGAAAGGCCGGAGCAGAGTAGGAGACCAGCCAGGAGGGCCAGACAGACTTTTGAACAGAAAATTCAGCGAGCCGAGAGAGCCTAATCTCAGAATACCAGTCCCAGAATCAGGAGGATCATCCAAAACATGGAAGAAGAAGCTATCCAAGCCCAATCCGACTCGGAAATTGAGGATTGGGAATTTCTGGTGCATGACCCCGGTAATACGAGAGGCAGAATGTCTCTGTTCAAGCAGTCCTTACACATGTACTGGGTGATGAAATGGTTACTTGCTAAGGCCTTGGAGCATGCTGCTACTGAAATGGCAAAGTTGGCTCAGGGAGTCCCCAACTTCAGACGAGAGCTCCGCATCCTGCAAATTTCCATGGAAATGTAGGGGAAAAAGTTAGATGAAATCCAGCAAATGCTTAAAGACGGTCACCAGCGGAGCAGCAAAGAGACCTCACCGATCCTTGCAGATGCAGCTGAGTAACTTTAGTTCTCATGTTTCCTTTTATGATGAGTCTACGGTATATAGATAGATTAGACAGGTTTCACAGTTTTGTAATAGATAGCTACCATGTGTATATCAGCAGAATCAGAACATGGAAGGACTGTGCTGTTTATATAGCTTGGAAAAACAGAATGTGGTATTTCTTTTTTTGGTATGCTGTTAAAAACCTTAGGTGGATTCCCTACTCGGTTTCCCCTGGTGGGCAGCTAGATGGCTCCACCAATACTGCTGTAATTTTTTGACGTGATATAGAAAAACAAGAGTAACACCTTTGCCTACAAAAAAAAAAAAAACAATTATAGTTACTTTGTCACCAGCTAATTGGCCACCATGTGAACAGCCACATGCCACCAACATGCAAATCGTCATAGACAAATGTTTCACACAGGGGACGGATGCGTACGAAAAACTTAGGCTAAAATGCAACATACACTTAATCGATTAATAACATGAAAGAACAATATTACTTTGAAGTGTTTGATACATAAAGTTAGCGTATTATTTTCGAAATATCTTAGTTCTTTTGAAACTTTGGATAAGAAAACATTTGCAGGTGTATTTTTCCCTCGATACGCGCGAAGTTTCCAATAAGAGGTCAAAAACAAAACTTTGAATAAATTGTCTCGGACGCTAAATTGCCATCAAAAACTCTGGATAAAATTTAGGAAAACATAAAAAAAATTGCTCAAAAGAACAATTAATTGATTTTCATCGATTGATCGTTCGTCCCAGGCAAGGACTAATAAATACTATCAATGAATCAAAACCAAAAAGGTTTTAGACATTAAAGAAACCTGCTCAATATCACCGCTAACCCGTATATGTAAGATGTTGGTAATACAATGTATTTTCCAATGGAAATTTATGGTTCAATATTTCCTTTGCCTCTATGACTAAGCGGTCGAATAAATTTGTTTTTGTTTGCCTTTTTGCCATGATAGAATGTAAATTCACTTTCTTCGATATCATTATTGTATTAAACATTGTTTAGCTTCCATGAAAGTTGATGGGGTTTTTAATTTAAATACAGTATATTGGGATATTAATGTTAACTTATTTAGCTATATGTGAATACATACCGAAGTTTAAATATAGCATAATGAAAAACACATGCTAACATGTTTAGTTGTATGTAAATACAAATAAAATGTTGATCTTGTTCTATTTATTTTTAATTTGAGATATGGTATAATGGTATATTCAAGTTAACATGTTGAGCTATATGTATATAATTTAATGAGATTATGTTTATATTTATTTAGAATAGTTTAAGATATAATTGTGTTTCACATCGTTTCATATTGATTGATTGAGATTCTAAGATTAAAATATATATAAATTTTAAAAAATCACATAGTTCTTAAACACTATTTTTGTCATTGAATTTCATTATTAATATATTTGTATAAATTATTTTTAATATTTTTTTATTATGTAGATTTATCTTTAAATAATTATTTAAATTTATTGTTTTTATTTTAAAATAAATATGTTTAGAAGGTTGAAATATTTATTTATCAATAATAATTTAGATTTCTTTAAATTTAAATTTATTAATCATTTATAAATTATATTTTTAGAAATGTAAATTCAGTTATGTGATGATGATGTTCGTGAGGAATTTTTTAATTTGCTTTACAATTTTATTTTTATAATAAAGAAAATTAATAAAAATATTTTAAATTCATATATTTTTGATAAGCTAAAATGTTTTGAATGTAGTTATTGTAATAAATATTTTGGAATTGTGACTTTGTGTGTTAGCATATAGGAAGAATTTGTTTTTCATTTTCAAGTCTTTTAATATAACAAAAATGCCAAATTCATTATATGTACAACTTTTTGGAAAATGTTAATTTCCAATCACTAGACTAACTAATTGAAAGCATGAAAAACCCTAGCTAATCTCCGTCACCCCTTGACTCACAGAAAATCATCAGCGATGGAAAATGTGATAGGAGAAAGTAGAGCTCCCTACTATAGTAATGCAGTGTGGCAAGGGATAGGCACCCAAAGAAACCATCGACTCCAAACCCTTAGGTTTCTACAAAAGAACTTGATCCTAACTAGTAGAAAAACTGCAACAATGCTAGCATTAGCCCATCTTAAACCTCCATGACAAAATTTTCCGAAAGAAACCACAAATATAAATTTTGAAGTCCAGACAAACTCTATTGGAGAGTATATCCAATAAATGAGTTATGATGCCTTCATTTGTAAATTGTTAGGCATCAGGCCCTTGGAAAGGGCCCTCTCCTAGCAGATTCAATAGAAATGGAAACAAAAGGGCCAAATCAAGCTATAATTGGGAACTAAAAGCTTCATCACCATCTCTTTTGCCAAAACAGAAAATTGAAGGAGAACATTTGAGAACAATGCTTATTTCTTTAACTGCACAAGGTTTTTCCTAAGGATATGGATAGAGATATTTGCCCGTGAAAAATAAATTTCACGGCATCTCTAGTATGGATCCAAATGTACTTCTTACCCAAAGAGTTCTGGGATAGAAAGATACCACCTAGCATTGGAAACATGCTAGGAAAATTTGTTAAATTCTTGGAGGCCATGAAACAAGGCAAGTGCATATTGTATGCCCATATTTGTGTCTACACAAAGAATTAGAATCCCTACCTAAATCCATTGACATATACTACATCCTATACTATAAATACATCCCATTCAAATGTATCAAATGGCATAAATATGGAATACCTAACAAAACTACCCAGTTCTTTACAAAAATATCTCTTTCGATCAAGCTCAGGATGTAATCGATAATGGGTTTTGAAGATGAGCTAATTATTGTGGCATCTATAAACCCCCTCCACTGTCACCACACACTAGAAAAAACCTAGGTACCAATAATATTTTCTATTCTCTTTCATATCTTAAACCATTGACTCCCTCCCCTAACCATCGTCCCTTGAGCTAGACAAGATGGGCTAAAAAAAATACTAAATTCTCAAATGAATCTTCCCCACCCTCCTTTGTAACGCTCTGTGAACTAGTAATACATGAGCTTATATTAGCATATTCAAAATTTTCCCTACCTAATGACAAAAATAAAGACATGGGCCTAGATTTTGTTGATCTCCCTAGCATCACAAAGGTATGAAATGGAAAAAGGTCTAGTACCATACATAAGCACTAAGTCAAAATTTTAAGTAAAGTCATCCTTAAATCCCTGTAATAAGATCAAAAAGCATAAATAAGCCAAACTAGTGTGAGTCTTCATGGAGTTCATCTCCAACCATTGAACGATTCAGTAAATCTTCATAAATACAAGAAGAAAAATGGAAGGAAGAGCATCTAGAAAATATTGGAGGAATAGGGGATCTCTCTCTCTCTCTCTCTCTCTCTCTCTCTCTCTCTTCTCTCTCTCTCTATATATATTATATATATATATATATATATATATATATATATATATATATAATATATATATATATTGTATAAGGAAGGATTTGATCAGAGCATTATTTTACCACATTTAATACTTATAAGTGTTTTATCTATGAAAATGTAACAAATAAGGATGAAATTATAACATAATCATATAACATGATTTTAAGAGATCCATAATGTCCCTTCATTATAATTTTAGTCTTTTAATTTTTGAAATGTCCACATACTATGCATTCAATCATCCTTAATATTTAGTATATATCCCATGATCCAAAAAAATGCTAAAATATATACTTAAAATGTATATTTTATATTTAGATCTAATAGTATGTGTTAAATGATCTAAATCATAACATAAACCATATTCATTAATTTATTTTGAGTTTTAATTGATAACATTCAATAGTTTTACTATGCTCATCATCTTATATGTCCCATAATATCTCCTTAATCATTTCTCATATATGCAAATGCTATGGCATGTGCGGATCAAGGACATTTATTCAGGTTCCAAAAATTTTATTGTAATTATTCCATGCAATTTCAAATCAAGATTCAAGATTTAATAAGTCATTTATGTGTGATGGTCATTTTTCTTCCTTATAATAAATATGTGAAATATTTTAACATAACTATGTTATTGAAGGGTAGCTTTTTAATCAAACCTTTACTCGTGAAGGGTTAATTTATTATGATAACATCACTCTTGAAGGGAACAAATTAAAACATAACGTTTCTTGAGAAGAAGCATAAGGACCCAAATTGTCATTTTTTTTTTGTATGATGGGTAAAGAGAAACCCAAATTCCAACCTTGCATCCCACTCTCGACCACCTATACTAAAATAAAAAATTTCACACACACACACACGCACACACACACACACACACACACACGCACACACACACACACACACACACACACACATATAATTAGTTACAATGTTATACCTTCATAATAATGGATTATGTAGGAAGATTAAAAATTAAATAAGTACAATATACATAAAAACAAAAAATTCAAATGCACTATAAATCTCCACTATCAACTTACATCTCAATTTCCTCATTTTAACTTTCCCCACTAGGTACTTTCCAAATTTGTTCATGGAGTTGAAATCCCAAATCAGATCCAATAAATTAATAGATTTTCCTATTGCAAGACTGTTATGGGAGATTTATGATTGCTGACAAAAGTATCTCCCCTAGGTTGATGGCTAACCTAGAACAATAGAGAGACAAGGAACAAAATGATTTTCCCTAAGGTAAATAGATGACGGAGAGAGTCCTAACTGGAATTCTTGCATACTTCTCTCCTTCTTTAGCTTGGAAGCTCCAATTCCAGCTCGGAATGCCAAAATTAGAACCTGCATAGTTAGATAACACAAGCCAAGAAACTATAAGATCTATGCAATATCATCTAAGTACTTCATTCAATAGATCAACAAGGTATTGAAATATATGAAATAACAACATCACATATAGGAAAAAATGAATTCTTTGCATTAATATAAATTGAAGGAGATTACAACCATAAGTAGTAGTTGATCTTGTAGAAGAGCTCCTCCAACTTGTTGACTTGTCCTTTCCTTATCAAAATATGAACCTCCACTCACCCTAAATTCATGAGATGATAACCACACACTAAAACAACATAAGGGTAGAATCACTCTTCAAAAGCCAACTCCCAACCACATAGAAGACTAGGAATATATAGGGAAGTATGGTAAGATGGGAGTTCTTATCCAATTACCAATCTAGGGTAAGAGATGCACCTTTGATGGAGGGATAAGATCAAAGGATAAGTGGTGAAAACTCCAATGTAGGGAAGGATAGGATCTGAATGTTTTATCTAAGGTAAGTAGTTGAAACAACTTTTGGAAACTCCTAGAATGGGAAGATTTCAGAATCCCGATCATTCTTCGGAGAAAAGGGGAGCAACCTGCTAGTGACCAACGTAGGTGGAAAGGGGAGCAACCTGATAGTGACCAAAAAAGGACACAATGGAGCAACCTGTAGGTAAACACACCCCAGTAGGCTTACAGGGAGCTCTAGTCCTCAAACTGGCTCAGATGAAGCAGTTTAGGGCTGAAACTCCAGGAAATGAAAGGTACATGCTTAGGGATTTGTGTAAGATGGTGACAATGGGGAATAATATGCTTATTGATCCCATTAGGAGGCTCACTCATCAGATGTGACAAAATGGCCTATAACAAAATGCTCCCTAAAGCACAAAGTGAGAGGTGATGACTAATCACTAAAGTGATTTACATTGTGACAAGTAGGGATAAAGGACCACTGATGGGCTTGATTAGTTAAAATAAATTTACAACATGAAATATTTTTTTCTCAGGGAAGCATACCCATACTCATCTCATAAGCTAACTTAACATGTATAATGATCACAAGAAGTGTCCACGGATGCAACTAGTGGACCCATGACTAGATGACTATCTATATGATGACATCCATCATACGTTCTGATCTTTGTATAATACTGAAATCATAACCCATATGGCGGAAAATAGATCAAGGGTCTTCTATCTTGTTCACATGACCAACCAATTTATGAGTCTAACCATGTGAATTAATGCGCTGGAATTGAACATCATTGACACCATCTGATTACCATCCAATGATGTAATTCGCTAACAGAGAGAGAAAGCACCAATGATGTTAACGGGCTCTGAAGGTACTGTCATACAATATGTATGGTGTGAATGAATGAGTTGATGTGAAACACCACACAAAATATTTCTATCGAAGGCCATTGATGTAAACCTATTTTCGAGAGCGAGGAAGCTTGTCATTGATGTATGGAAACACCAAGGTACCAAGGGGTGTTTCAAAATAAACTTCGTGGGTGATGTGTTGATGTTGAGAGGAAGTGACCCGCCGTAGGAGGGCCTTGATGTATCCCCCATCAACGACATGAAACAGGTATGATGATTGATATATAATGATAAGAATGATACTGACATGGAACTAGATCAGGAAAGGAATACATGAAATGAGGGCTCAAGAGTATTGTAGCAGAGATTAAATGAATGGATTCTCTTGAACATGGAGATGACATTGAATGGAGTTGGCAGCATTGACCCAAAACTGAAATGGAGGCTCAGAAAATAGATTGATAACTAAAAGAAAAGCATATTACCCAACCCAACAACCATAGAGATGAAGAGGAAGAGTTTCGTGTTCAATATCGAACTGCCACCATTAGAAAAACAATGGAATTCCTTGTTTTCCCAACTTCCCCAACCATACTGGTGAGTACATCTTTATTTTTTAACAAGTTTGAGGAGGATAACATATGTTTGATCTGTAAGTTCTTCCTTGATATGAATCCTTCCAAGTATATTTAACAAACCCTGGGAAGGAGTGGTTCGGCCCAATCATGATCGACGACTCCATCACTGCTTGATGTTTCTATGAGTCCAGCATAGGTAAAATTCAAGATATTTTTCATGTTTAGAGAGTTTGAAAAAGAGGCGAAAAAGAAAACTCTAGATGTCCCTTTTTCTAGGTAGTCCCTTAGGTCCAAAAAGGTAGAAAACAATATCCAAGAGAACCTCTTAGCGATGTTTGACTAAGGTTTTCCTTTTTCGTAGATAGTTTATTTCAGTGTGGAAAAGGGTTAAACTTATATTGGGTAGGCATATTTTCATTTACTTTAACGAGTTTGAAAAGTCAAGTGCTTGAAATTTTTTTCATATTTTGGGAGTCTGAAAAGAGTTGAAAGGGGATTCCAAAGGGTTTCCTTTTTCATAGGTTTAAAGAGCGTGAAAAAGAGATAAAAGTGTACTTTTTGGTTAAAGCAATATGTTCAAACATAATGAAAACCTGCTAACAGTTGTCGACCTACTCAAAACACCACAGGAAGGATTAAACATAGCTTTTTCATAACAAAAATGAAGCATATCTAGGTCAAAATACTAAAAATGAATAAAATAATGAGAAAATGACCATAAATATTAAAAATGACTTCACATTTTTTCCATTTCACATTTTACCTTCAACAATCAGTATTTGGATCCCTTTTCCCCTCGATTTTCTTTAGCTGATTATGGCAAATCCAGGGCAGCATTTCAAGTGTCGTCACTTCAACATAGGAACTAAAACCTTTCTCTATATTTCTATGGTGCATTTTTGTGTTCTCATGCAAAATGTTTAAGGTTTTGAGGCCACTGGGGTTCATAAAAAATGCCTCGGGACCAACAAACCGCCCGTGTGTCGAAAATTGCATTGCACCTAGATAGAGGTACACTGTAGAAAGAGGTGAAATTCTCTGGTAAACATTGTTCGGGTGCATTGGGTGCATTTTCCTAAGTTGTCTTTTAATTTTGCCTCAACTTTTGTCTATTTTTTTGCATGCGAAAGAGCCTAATTGATTCCTTGTTGATGTTTTAGGTACCCATTAGCATAAAATGACATTCATTTAGTGAGAAGGACAACATGAGGAACACGATTTGAATGTGGAAAATGACTCTGCTACCATCAAGGTGGTCAAAATTTGTAGGCTATTGAAATTCTTATGTCTTCCTAGTAAGAGGAAATAAATGGAGATGTTGAAGTACCTTGTCTATTCATCGGATATTTAGACATAGGCATTCAGGTTTGGGGAGAATCTATTCGTGATACAGGTAGAGGATATTTACTTTCTAATAGGATTGTTAGAGCACGGTTCCCCCGTCTCTCTTCTAGGTGGAAGAAGTGGTGGCGAGACGGTGAAAGACTATATTTCTACCTATTGTAGACCTTGAGCCCTTCCTACTAGGGATGGAAATATAAACATAAAGGAAATAGCCCAACTACCTCTCAGAATGATCTTGTTCATTATCGGAATATTGGTAGGCAATTCAACGCTGCATTAGCAAGAAAATCATACATTTAGTATGGGACAGAGTGTTTAGAGCTGACAATATTCAAGTGGAGTGAGGTTGTATTGGTCAATTTGAAGGAACAAATTATTAAAGAAAAGGAGGGAAGGTTGAAGAACTTCGGCTATGGTGTGCGTTAGGTTCCTATACCAATAGGAGTCATATTTTTTCAGTGACTGAGATTAAACCTTGTTATATGTACATACCTTTGCTTTCTGCAAATGTTTTCCATATTCAAAAAATCAAAAAATTTAAAGAGGGTATGTCCTAAAAGAATAATAAAGGACAAAAACAACACAAAGGTCTAAAAAAAAAGATGAAAAAATATGAACCCCAAGAAAAGAAAAAGACCATGAAAGTGAGCAAGCCAAAATGCCATTCCTATTTTACTTTTATGCAAAATAAAATGATTGTGTGCAGCTTGTGATCCATGCCACAATCCATGGCAATCAAAATGTTTAAACTTGGCTATGTCATGTTTTCAATTTCATGTCTATAGATAGAGAATAAAATATGGCCAAACAGTGTAACCTTGGTAGATAATTAGATAGGTAGAGTTAATAAAAGGAGCTCAACTGTTTAATTTGAGCCCTTGGATGTAATAAGGATAAATTTAGTTAGATCTCTATTGTAAAGAAAAGAAAGATGTTTGATAAGGGTTTGCTAGCTCAAATGCACCCTAATAAAGAGAAGTAAAACTGGTAGGATGAGTAGATGGGTAAGTAGAAGAAAGGTTGCAGAAGTTATGATGATTGGTTAGACAAAAAGCATATTTATCATTCTCATCATAAAAATTCCAAATGTGAGTGGGCAATTAAAGTTGCATAAGGTTTAAAAAGTCAATTAATTAACTTCCCCCATCCATTTCATCCTTTCACTTTACTAATTTCCCACAGATAAAGTTCAAAGTACCAAAACCTTTAACTCAAAGAGGCTCAGAGCATATCTATGACTTTTGGAGGGACCGAACCCTCGGCTCAATGACTTATGGGCAATAAGTACTAAAACCCCCTCATAAAAATTCATCCCCTCCCTCAATTCATTCATCCACCTTCATTCCCCCCTGTTACACAAAAAAATTGTCACCATGACTTTATACAGTTTGTGTGAGGCCATCACCACTCATACCTACCTCCTTTGCAAGTCTTAAGACTCAACTCTTCATGTCAAGCCTTGAAAATGGGAGAAAGACCTTAAAAATATCTTAAATCCTGGTTTTGCACTTTCTCCTAACATTGCCTGTGTGTCGCACCCAATGGTCATGTCCCCTGTGAACCTAACCACTCTGTCTATTAAGTGATGGGTGTGAACCCCTGTAAAAGTTAAAAAGGCGTGAGTTTTCTCTTAAAAACTCACCTTGGGTCACGTCTGGACGCTTCTAGAAGGAATATTACACTGGCAAGTCCGCTCCACCTTGGTTCATCCATTCCATAACTAAGGGAGCTAACTCCATGATATGAGGTGCTTATCCCATTGAAATAGGAACTTATCCCTTCAATCGTGGACCTGCAACCTCCTCCATTTGCACTATAAATTTAGGCATTGGACTAGATGTAGGGGGGTTGAAAGCTAAAGATTCTTGAGGGTAAATGCTGATGGAAATTAGACTTCCTTTTTGAGCTTGTGAGACGAGAGTTCACATACATTTCATTTCATTTGGGAAGTGAGTGAGGCTTGTCAAAGTAGAGGAGATTCCTACTGGACCCTAGAAAGAGCTTGTGCAACATCAAGGCAAAGGTTGTAAGGTTCTTTTATTCATAAAGTTAATACAATCAAGTTTGTTTTTCTCAATGAACTGTCTCTAATGGTTTATTTTATGAGCTCCTTGATCTTCATAATGAGCATGTTTTATTATAGTATCTATGCTGGTGTTCTTTGATGTGTGTTTGTTTGTGTATGAAGGTTATTAAAAGGGAACTGCTTCAAGCTATTGAAACAAAGCTACCACAAACAAGCATTGGATTGAGGTAGGGTCTATTACACCTCTTAGTTTTCATTTATGAATTGAAACATGTTTAGAGAAAAGTAGATTTGCTTGTGCTGCTTGTTGCTAGATATCATTCGATACTAGGGTGATCGGTCTTGTCCGAAGAAAGATTTATCCGGCCAAGAAATTGGCGACTCCGCTGGGGACTGGTTTTGGTTTTTGATTTGTCTTTGCTTTGACTTGAGAAACTTGAGTTTTGGTTTCTGATTTTTCCTTGATGTGTGTGGGATTGGGTACTTGTTAGATCCTGGTTTGATTTTTATTTTTTGGATTTTTGGAAGGGGACCGCACCTTCTGAGTTAGGTATAGTGCAGACCTGTCCGCACTGTTATAGTATAACACGGAGCGGTACCGTACATGGTTCTATTGGGAGCCTGCGTACCCTGTCAAAAGTTTGAAAAACCTAAGATCCATTCGCCCAGTTAGGTTTAGTTTTTATCCATAGCTGTTAGTTTATGCCCAAATCTGCACTTGTTTTGCCAAAAGTTCCTTGTGAGTTAATTTTCATTGGCATTCTCGTTTGAAGTGATTTTCTAGAAGTTTTGCATGTTGGATTGATTTTTTCTTGGTCTTCGTAATAGCTCAGAGATCAGAAGCCTTAGAGCCTTAGACCACCCTGGTATCTCTGGTCTTCTTGCTGAGATTGACTAGTTTATGAAATCTATCCTTGAAGAGAGCTAGATCCCATTTTTCTCTCTTGCAAAACTTTGATTAAACTTGATTGAAAGTTTCGAATTTCATTTTTTATTAAAACATAATTGGGTGTTTTTGATTAGTTTGTTGAGCTGAACAAATTGATCCTTAGTTAGCTGAAAAACTAAGTTAAGCATCCTCAAAAACATTTCGAGTTTCTTTTCAATCCATTTTTGTTTAGATCTCAAGATTATATTATAGTTTTGAGTTTTTCATAGAAATTATAGAAGCTTGTAGAAAAATTTGTTTTCAAATAGCTTTTCGAGTTTTTCTAGAAATCTTAAAAGCTCCCTTAAAAGAATTGTTTGTTCTTGTAGTTTTTGATTGTTGAAAAGCAAAGGGATTTTCTGTGAGTGTGATTAGTAGTCTCATTTTTAAATTTCTTTGAAAAAGAAAAAAAGTTTTCCTTTCAGTTGTATGTTAAGAGAAAGATTTGATTTTCAAAACAATGAATTTTCAAATCTTCCTTAGCTAGAAATTCATTGAAAAGGAAAAGGAATTGTTTATCATCTTAGGTGAATTTTTTAGTGTTTTGGAGTCGAGTCTTCAAACCATAAAGTTTCATCTCCGCACCTATTGAATTAAGAAACAACCAATAAAATTAACGCTTAATTAAAATCCATCTTGCAATCCTTTTATTCTCTAGGGCTCTTTTCACCAACATAGCTTAGGCTAGTATCTTAGAGTAGGGAGTAATTAACTCTCCAAGATAGTTTAAACAAACAAGTAGTTGATCTTGCGGTGGGGAGAAATTCCAATTGTTACATCTATGCTCTGGGAAAGCTCCTCTTAAAGGAGAAGCACGAGATCATATTTGAACTAGTGTGGGAATCAATCCTTCCTCATTGGGAACGATAGAAGATATTCACATATTAAAAACGGTAAACCTTGGATTGACCATTGTCGAGGAGCCTGGGGTCACTTGTTGGTAAACCTTGGATTATGTCAAGGAGGCTTCAAGGGGATTGAGCTTGTTACTCTGCCCTTGCGTGCGTATCGGATCGTAGACTGTTCCGCCAGGTATATTTGTTTCTGTTGGTAACCATAGTGGCCATAATCTATAGGATTCTTTCTTAGGTGGCGGTGGAGGGAAGATCCCACTGTACCTAGAGCAGACGTCGACTAGACTCACTTGGACTCTATGGGGGTGTTATCTTCACTTGAGATGGTTATAGTGGAGAAAATTGTGCTAGTTTGTTTCATTAAGCAGTTTGTCAGGGTAACTGTTCCCACCGCCATTTATGTATTGAATTCTGTGACGTTGTATTTCATCACCAACTAGTGATTTCAATCCGGAAAAGTAGTGTTTGTGTGTGGTTTGATCTCCTAGATTTATTAGGCGTGTGCTTCAAATTGTTTGGTTCTTTAGAGACTTTAGGTGGATTTCTTGAGATTTTCTTTGTTTTCGTGTGATGTAATTAAATAATTAATTGTGGCTGAATTACCGAGACAATCTCGTTGACTTCAGGGGCAGCCTTCCAAATTTACACAAAGTCAACTTGAAGGGCTGCGAGCTCTTGTCACACCTAGTGAAAGTAGAGTTGGGTCACCGAAGGCCGAAGAGTCTTCGTTAATCATACATCCTGATTATCTAGTTCAAGCAACAGAACATATTTCTAAACCAATTTAATTTTCCGAGGTTACTGGTAGTATTACTCCTACTAGTTCATTAGTCGAAGAACTTGAAATCTCTAAACCTGAAACTGAACTTGCTGCTACTCCATCTTGGGGATTTGTTTCTCCTGTTTCTAGTGGTCCTAGTTCACCCAGGGTAGAAAGTATCATTACGCAGAATCTTCCTTGTGGACTCATTTCCATAGAAGAACTTGTAAGTCCAGACGAAGGTATAAACATCCCCAAAAGTCAAGCAGCTATCGAACTTAGGGAGCGTTAATTCATTTTCTACAGTCCCATTATAGGCGACGCTTAGTATATTTCGTTGACCAAATTTTTAGAAAATCCAGATCTCGGATCTTCACCACCTCGATTTCCTTTCCATCCAACACCCAGAGGTTATTATCCTTGTTTTCTCAAACGTCTGAAACTTTTTTACATGGCGGTCCTTCTGTTCCTCATGGGTATCAGTCTTTATCTGGTACGTTTTCAAGAGCATCTCCTCAGCCCATCGAATAGGTAGTATCTCCTGGTAATATTGGAACTAAACCGTTAAGTGTCAAAGAGATTCTTATGATGTCTGGTACTACTCCTAACCCGCAACCTCAAGGTAGTTCAATACCGACTAGGGGCCAGCCGCAAGGTACTCAAATACTGCCTGGGGGGCAACCTCAAGGTAGTCCATTACCGCCTGGGGGGCAACCTCAAGGACAGTACATACCTACGGGACAATATTTTCCTCAAGGTCAACCCCAGTACCAATATGTACCTCAAGGTCAACCTCAACTTCAATATGTGCCTCAAGGTCATTACCAACCTCAAGGTTAGTACCAACCTTAAGATCAATACTAACCTCAAGGTTTCCAACCACCTTCAGGTCAATCATTTGTTCAAGGAATGGGAAATGTACCGTATAATTATCAACCTTACACTCAACCTAGTTTTGGTCCTCAATATGCTCAACCTGTTATGGGTCCATACCCTAGAATGAACGTGGTGTGGGATCAACAGACTTCGCAACCCAGTGTGCAGTTGTCATCTCAATCTGGATAGCCTTTAGTTTCTGGTTCACCCCAGCAACCTGTCCAGCCTACTACTCAAACTTCTACATCTGGGGTAGTTCATCAGCCTAGGCCTAGTTCACCTTGAACTCCACCCCAAACGTCTGCCGCAACTACTGCGGCCTCCGTTTAATCCACCCCACCTATTTCTGGAGTATCAGCAACTCCAGTTTCTATTGCTCCTGTATCAACTCCTCAGGCCTCTTTGCCTGAGTCCGGAACTAATATCGAGACTTTGGTTTCAATACCTGTAGGAAAACCTAGGCCTACTACGGTTGTCACAAGTCAACCTCAATTTACTTATCAACCGTACCATGGACAATACTAATTCAGTCCTGCTGTGCAGAGCCCGACTTATCAGTATCAACCATACCCTGGGTATACTTATCGACAACCTCAACAACCCTAGTATGGTCCGATTAATCGTGGTTTTATAGGAGGATATAATATCCCAAATGCAAATCCGATTCCAAGTTATCCTGGATATCCTCCTCCTTGGGTTGGTCTTATGACCCCATGTTTTTGGGATCCAAACCGTCAGTTACCATTTATAGCAACTTTTGATTTACCTCATTTGTCATGCCTTACGAATGATCCCATTAATTATCTTCCATTTTGGCCGCCAATGCCGAATAAGTTGCCCAGTGATATACCAAAGTTTGAGGGGAAGTGAGGAGAAGATCCATCTAATCATGTGATAACTTACCATCTCTGGTGTGCATCGAATTCCATTATAGATGATTCAATTCGTCTTCATCTTTTTCAACGCACTTTGATTGGCCTTGTAGCCAAGTGGTACATTGAGTTGCCACGAGGCTCTTTTTACAATTTTAGTGAGTTAGCCACTTCCTTCTTTACTCATTTTCAGCTGCCAGTCTGATATGACAATGGAACGAAATTCTTAACTTCATTAAAACAATCGACGTCCACATATATTTCAGACCATATTCATGAATGGCGACCTTGACGTCGTTTAGTGAAATTTTTTATCCCGGACCAAATTTTGGCAGAATGGTTTGTAAAATCGTTATTACCTAAAATAACTGAAGATGTAGCCAAGGCAGGACGAAGAGCAAGTAATTACTCAAGCTCAGTACCCTGACTTAGTTTATACGCAGTCAGGTACTTTACACGAGAAAATCCCCAACCTTCCAAAACAAAATCAAATAACTGCACCTCCCTCAGGGTCTCATGCCGCTGACAGTATGATTGGTACTGTTAATACCAAAAGTAAGAAGAAATCCTCCAAGAGTTCTTCTCCTATTATAACTTTACTAGATTCCCCGAAGGGAGAGTCTTCAACTAAAATATTCTGTCGATGTCCATGTCATAGAATCATCTACGGCCAAATCAAAATCTAGTGGTAAGAAGAAAGGCAAGAAGAAGAATAAGCAAAACTCGAAGGAGAAATCAGATAAACCTGAATCTGCTGACGAGAAATATAAACCTCGCTATCCTTGTCTCATCTGCGATGAGGAGAATTTTACAAGAGATTGTCCACATCATGCTGAGGTTGCGAAAATCGTCAAAGGTTCTCAAACACTTGCTGTTTTGAAGGATCCTTTTCCGAGTGAAGACAGTAAGATGATAGGTTCTTTGTCTAGTGCCTCGGAAGAGCCCATAATGATGATGTCCCATGTAAGGATTGCGACACGATCACAAGATTTTGGAAGTAATATTCCTATTGGTGGTAAGTGTTGGGCCATGAATACGACCACTTTGTAACACTTATTTAATCCATTTTTACTTTTCTCTATTATATCATTTGTTATAATTTATCATTTAAATCCATTTGATAAATGATTTATGCTCTTATGGATGAATATTATTTCTTCTCCTTTATTTCTAATAAATTGATGATTATGCATGATTTTATCAATGATAGTTTCAATAAATTGGTTGTAACATTATTCACCATTTTTAACCTCCAAGATAGTTTCTAGATTGAAGATTTGACCATTAAATGTGCCAACTCAGAAATTCGCTAGAATAAGAACTGTCTGTTTGGTAGTTGAGATTCTGAGCAAATGAAGAAGAATTTGGAAAATCTGGAACATGCGTTTTGTCGAGAACACACCCAACTAACTTTGCTAAAGAACGGTTTGCCCAAATTCGGCTTGTAGTCAGTGAAACGTAGGGTTCTTTGAGCACGATTTTCTTAGATTTTTTGTTGCGGCCATCCTCCAAATCTCAGCTGCAAAGCCAAATTCGTCTTACTCTTATTGAGAGATGGATGGAAATATATCTTCTTGTTGATCAATTGATTAGAATCAATCAAATTTTGTAATAGAAATCATGTTGTAATTATCTTTGTTGTAACTTCTCTTTGATCTCTCTTTATTTAAAAGAGAACAGAGATCAGAGAAGGGGATGATTAATTTGGAGAGGGATGGCTAAGAGAATGGAGAATTGAGGATTTAGAATTAGAGATTTAGAACTAAGAATTCATGATAGGATAGGAGGAAGAAAGGATTGTTTCATGCTTTAAGTCTCAAAGCTTCAACTATTGTAATGATTTCACCATTTAATGATTAATTCCTGATTTGGGAGTTGTTGTTCATTCTTTTCATTTGAAGTAACCCAGCAGCATCCGCTGGCGACTAAGGGCCCAGCCTCTAGTGGAGTACACTGCTATTGCTATATGTTATCTTCTTGGTTTATGCGTGGTTTTTCTTATTAGCGTTATTTGGTAATGTCGTATGTTCTATTATTTTACATCACGGTTTTGTTATATTCGATTCATGTTCAACTAAGTAATATCGTTCTCAATGCCAGGAATGTCGTATTGATTCATCTTGACTTGGTAAAACATTGCTATTCTTCCAATCATTGATATAAAGTTGTTGATCCTTACATAATCTATTGTTGTTCAATTACAGCGTATCCATATTGTAACACTTATTAATTGGTATTACTGAATTCATCTTAGAGATTATATTTCCTTGCGATTGTTGGATCTATTGATTTTTTTGTTCCATTATAAAATACAATCGTATTCTTTATAACTAAGGTTGATAAGTGTCTTACCAAGATCAGATTACCATTAAGGTGTGTTGTGTGTTATGTTGCTGTGTATTTCTGTTTGGCTTTCAAGCGTTATTCTGTATTTCATCATTAATCAGTGCTTTTCTATTTACCGTGTGCTATTCGATTCATATTTAAAGATAGGGGATTGCCATTTGATTTCTGTGCATTTATGCTTGTACACTAAGGTGTTGTTTCTTATTAGATTCAGTTGCTATTACCTTTCCTAGCTGTTGTTCCATTTCTTAGTTGTTGTTCCATTTTCTGTTATTTGCGTTATTGATTGCTTTGGTGTTAAGAACGATTTGAAACTCTAGTGGGCATTGACATTTGTTGTCTAGTTCCCAGATTGATGATCTATTCCTTGATTATATTCAGCTACATCAGTTTACAAAGGGATGCGTTACTGTTACTATACCCTTGACTCATCATTTGTTGTAGTTTTCTGAATGCATGATTTAAGTCTTAAGGTGCTTTGCTGTAAGTAGATCTCATTTTGAGCATTCATTTACTTTTGCATTTTAAGCACTATACTACATCTTTCATAACACTTTTCTTGAGTAAATAGCTACCTCAGACTGAGTACACTCTTGAAATAAAAAGTCGTCCCTGGGTTGACAATTAATGTGAAGGTAATTAGGAGTTAAAAAGACCCTTTTTATCGCTCGACATTTTGTCGTTGTTGCCGGGGAGAGTGTAGCCATTTTTAAAGAGTAGTGTGCATCTGACAAGTGCCTGTTAGGAAAGAATTGGGTATTAAAAACTGAAGGTAAGAACCTGCATACAGGAGCATGTAAAAGCCCTGCTCCCCCACCCGCTTTCCAAAATAATTGTTAAAGAACTTAGGGTAGAAATAAATGTTTGAATTTTTGTGTGAATGAGTAGAAAAAAATAGAAATTTTGAAAAACAAATCTCATGATTTCTCTCAAGTGGTGATGTAAGCACCACCCATTTCACTAATCGATTGACAGGAACATTTGAAGAAGGAGCCTCGAAGAAACACATGAAGAACATCTTATATTATGGTAAGAAATGGATCACATTTTTACTTTTGAATTTCCTATCAAAGATCTAGGAGGAGTGACACAATTCCACATAACTCCCCCATTGTCTCTACCAATTTTTCATGGCTTGACAAATGAAGATCCAGATACATTCTTATTTGAATTCGAAATACTTTCTGGAGGATATGATTATTGTACTGATGATCAAAGGTTGAAAGTGTTTCCTCTTACTCTAAAAAGAGTAGCTCTCCGATGGTTCATGAACCTAGGTGGGGACTACATCCAAACATGGGAGGACATGAAGAACATATTCTTGAGGAAGTACCAAGACTATTGCAAGTCCGATGAAGATATTTTCGATATGATACAAAGGGAAGATGAAATCTTGGAGGACTATGTAGATCGATTTCATTACAACCTTCAAAGATCAAAATATAAGCATTTGGAAAAAGAGATCATAAAAACACTCCTTCTTAAAGGAATCAAAGATGAATTTTTAGAACTCTTAAATATGATAGAAAAAGGTGATGTTTTTCATTTATCATATGATGATGTTTTTGAGTTGTGCATAAGGTATTCAAGAGGAATCTTCAAGGCTGGTAAGAGTTCTAGAGATGTTTTTCCTTCTTCTCTAAATCTGCTACAAGAATAGGAGACATAAGAGTTGAAATCAATGTTTTATTTGAAAATTTTAAAGTTGATTTTATTAGCACTCTAAGTTCAAAATTGGATGCTTTACAGGTTCAGAAGAATCAAGAATCTAATGAAGTGTTTTGCCCTCATGACCGAAAGGAGCATCTGTTAGATACTCACTCTTCCTTATCTCAGATGGAACTAGCATATCAAAGAGATGAGGAAGTTGCAACAAGGTCAAAAGCATGGAAATCATGGCCTATAGGTATGATTTAAAACAATTCTTCTCCATTCTCTTACTTGCATAATCCATTATGGAATAATCATGTTCTAGGGCGGCCATGTCAATTTCAATATAACCACCAATCTTATCTACAAGTTTGGCATGGTTCACCTTATGATTGCATGACTAATCTCCCTCATCTTGTAGCACAAGCACATTCTCCATATTCTCCACCAGCTCTTCCACAACATCTTGCTTGCATATCAAATTTATCCACTCAACCCAACCAACCACATCATCACAATGCTCCATTCCTTACAGATTTTCCTGCTCAACTAATTCCACACCCTCACCACAATAAACCAGTATAGAATGCTTACAATGTTGAACTTCCAAATTTACCCACCCTTCCCACCCATTCTATCTCACATGTGCCATTAGAGAAAACTTACAATGAGATTCAGAATGTTTCAAATTCAAAAATTGTAGAAGCTATGGAAGAAAATGAGGTTTCTTATAGTATGTACCAACAAGCTATTTTAAAATCTCAAGAACTTCATGATCTGATGGATATAATAAATCAAGAAAGTGACACTTACATTAAATATTGGTTTCACTCCATCATTTGTTCGCAACATCACTCTATGCTTCAACAATTTTTTATACCATTTTTTCAAGGGAAGTTGACTTCTCATACCCTAATTTTCATTAATATGCATTTTTCAAATTTGGGTGTGTATACATGAAGCCTTATTTCGAAAATGGTTCCATTGGAAGTACTCATATACGTATTCATATTCAATTTTCAAATCAAAATAGGTTAGTGTAGAAAATAAAATAAATAAGGGAATAAATAAATGCATTTTGTTTTTTTTATGTAAAACTAGTTATTTTTTGTTGCAACATGCTATGCAAATCAACATTGGTGATAATTTTTAATTCATTTGTGTATGTAGATGAATTATAATGTAAATAATAGTTCTACAAACACTTATCTTCACTTTCATTACCAATTTGAAAAAATGCTTCAATATCATATCTGTTTGGCTTGTGGGCTTAATGAATTTATGCAAAAATAGTCGGGACAATCATATTTTGACGGACCAAAAGGGAATAATTTTAAAACATGTTTCTATATTAAGTAGCCCTTGATGTCTACTTTTCAACCCAATTTGAATCACTTAATTTGGATTTGAAATGAAAAGGTTAGAACCAACACATTGACCAGATGTCTAGCGGGCAGCTCGGGAACAGAGTTGGGACAGTCAGTGTTTGGAGGCCTAAATGAATGAATTTTTAAAACCTATTTCTATGGTAGATTCCCTTATGAATATAGTTTTCAATTAAATTAGAATCACTTATTTTTGATATCATATGGGGAAGTTATGATGAAAATACTGACTGTCTATCATAAATCAGCACTCTTAAAACTCTGTCTTTCAGGCTGTTCTTTACAGTATTTGACCTATCAATTATTTTTTTCTTCAAAACTTGTTTCAATTGGAGATAAATAAAGGAATTTTATTTCATTTAAAATTTGAATCATTTGAATCTGACATCAAACGAAAACTTTATGCTTGAAATATCAACTGTTGGTCTAAGCCAGGTAATCGAAAATGACTCTGTTATGCAGGTAGTTCTAACTAAAATTGACATATCATATCATTGAATATTTAAAACCTATTTCTATTGGAGATACAAATTTGAATTAGCTTTTATTTGGCTTTATAATCACTGAATTTTGACGAAAAACAAAGAATTTGTGATTACAACACTGCAGGTTAGCATGATTGGCTACTGCTCTCCCGCAGGTAACAAATAATTTTACTTTGTTATTTTCTCCGTGGATTTGTTCTACAATGTAACTAACTGTTAGTATTTTTGCATAATTCTTGGATTAGGAGAGCCCACACACCTCTCTTTCCCCATGATTTAATGTTTTATTGCAGGTTGATACTCTTTTATTGCAGGTCTTGGGAAAATAAAGAAGGTCAATTTATGGACGAGTGATTTTGAAAGAAATTTTAAATGAAGCGAAGGAATTTCATCCAAATCATTACCCAACGGATTCATAATAGAAGAAATAAAGAATTGATTTCCATTTGAAGATTCATGTCTTGTCACTGTTGCCAAAACATTTTTCAAAGAGATCATTTTTTTACATAACAGCATAGCTATTGTAACTTAATTTATTTATTTACATACTGTTTTAAAAAAAAATGTTTCTTTTCTGATTTCTCTTATATTTTGTGTTTCAGGTATTACTTCATTCAAACTATAACCCATCCTTAGCATCAATACAATGAACAAAAATTCATTTTTTGCGTACCTGCATTTTATGCTTGTGCATTTTGCTGTTCCTTTTCTGAAGGAACAACATTTGTGTGCACTTTTGTTGTTTCCGCTATTCCTTTTCTAAGGGGAAAACATTTTCGTTTTTTTGTTCTTTTCTCAAAAGAACAACACCATTTGTGTTAGTCATTCTTTTTTCACGGTTCATTTTGCTGTTCCTTTTCCAAAGGAACGACAGTTGCGTTTTTGTTGTTCCTTTTCCAAAGGAACAACACTTTTCATTTTTGCTGTTTATTTTCCAAAGGAACGACACTTGCGTTTTTGCTGTTCATTTTCTAAAGGAACGACACTTTTCATTTTTGTTGTTCCTTTTCCAAAGGAACGACAGTTGCATTTTTGCTGTTCCTTTTCCAAAGGAACGACACTTGTCATTTTTGTTGTTCCTTTTCCAAAGGAACAACAGTTGCATTTTTGCTGTTCCTTTTCCAAAGGAATGGCACTTTTCATTTTTGCTATTCCTTTTCCAAAGGAACGACACTTGCATTTTTGTTGTTCCTTTTCTGAAGGAACGATACTTTTCCAAAGGAACGACACTTGCGTTTTTGTTGTTCCTTTTCTAAAGGAACGATACTTTTCCAAAGGAACGACAGTTGCGTTTTTGTTGTTCCTTTTCCAAATGAATGACACTTTTCATTTTTGTTGTTCCTTTTCCAAAGGAACGACAATTGCGTTTTTGCTATTCCTTTTCCAAAGGGACGACACTTATCATTTTTGTTATTCTTTTTCCAAAGGAACGACACTTGTGTTTTTTCTGTTCCTTTTCCAAAGGAACGACACTTTTCATTTTTTCTGTTCCTTTTCCAAAGGAATGACACTTGCATTTTTGTTGTTCTTTTTCCAAAGTAACGACACTTTTCATTTTTGCTGTTCCTTTTCCAAAGGAACGACACTTGCATTTTTGTTGTTCCTTTTCCAAAGGAATGGCACTTTTCATTTTTGCTGTTCCTTTTCCAAAGGAATGACACTTGCATTTTTGTTGTTCCTTTTCCAAAGGAATGACACTTTTCATTTTTATTGCTCCTATTCCAAATGAATGACACTTGCATTTTTGATGTTCCTTTCCCAAAGGCACGACACTTTTCATTTTTATTGTTCCTTTTCCAAATGAATGACACTTTTCATTTTTGTTGTTCCTTTTCCAAAGAAACGGCACTTGTGTTTTTGCTGTTCATTTTCTAAAGGAATGACACTTTTAGTTTCTGCTGTTCCTTTTTCCAAAGGAATGACATTTGCATTTTCACACCTTTTTGTGTGTAATTTTGTTTTTTGGTGTGCATTTCCTTTGTTGTTCCCTACAAGAAACAACACTTTTTTTGAGTGTTTTAGTTGTTCCTTCAAAGAAACAACACTTTGGGATTATTTTTTAGAACAACCCTTCCTTCCTTTTGTGGGATTATTCCTAGTTCATCTCAACCACATTTTCCTGATTCTCTTTCATGGCATGAAATACACTACTTTTATGAGGACAATAATTATGGATTCTTTTGAAGTGAGTTATTATCATTCACGCTATGATCTTTAACAGGACAGCTCCTTGATGATAGATTCTTTTCAAAAAGGATACAATTATTTATATACTACTTTACTGCATTGTTTTCTGTCGAACATGATATTGATTGATCATCTTAATATCATGCTAGTTCCACCCTTCTTGGTTATAATATTCTCTGTCTGTAATAAATGAGATTATGGGTATATTTTTTTCTATTGACATGTTCAACTTCTTCCGCCATCCGTACTCTTAAGGAGTATTGAGCCTCCCTCCTTTTATTATAAAAATGTGTAATAACAACAAAATTTTGTTCGCAGATGGAGGATAGCGGGTCTCATTATGAGCCAGCCTATCATGTTCATAAGGCTATAACAAAGTGACATTCCCATTATGGCCACCACACCAAGGTTATGATCCATTGGATAGCCAAATTATCCTTGGAACAGGAGGTCTCATCACAAGCCGGCCTGATCACTTTTGCTACATCCCAGTGAATGGCAGTGTGGTTATCAGGTTACCATGCAAGCACACTGATCTCTTCTATAGAACATCACTCGAATTCTCCATTTATAAATTGAGGATCTTGGCTCATATGGGTTAAAAAGCAACCCTGTCGAGCCTATGGACACCTGCTGGTAGCAGAGGCTCTGCTTATGGTATTGAAGTTATATTTTATCGTCAATTATGATTATAATACCCTTTTCTTATTTTTTCTTTTTATCGAAGAAGTTATTTCCTTGATTTTTTTTCCTATTTTGAACCTTTATGCATGAGAAATTGTTTTATGATCAATCGCATCATTTTCAATTAGAATACCATCAGTAAAGCATACTTTTGTCATATTGTTGTTCTTTTTTTTTTCGCATAACTTATCATCAATCCAAAGCGTCCTATCTTTTATTCATAACTATATTTGCACAATTTGCTCTCATTATAACCATAACTCTCACCGTCCTATCATTGATATGTGTACTCTGCTTCATTTACTGATGTATTGTTCATTCCCTTGCCTTGCCATCAGCACAACATCTTTCATATGCTTTATGGACATGGAATCTCTTTTCCAATTGGAGGGGTGAATGTATGCATTATGGGATAGCATGCAATATGATTACTGCACTCTACCATAACTTGTTGATTTGACAACATATCCATATTGCATGTATACAAAAGCTTTTCTGATTGAAATTTTTGCATGCATCTTATCTGTTGTTATTCAAAACTAACACTATGGATTCAAGAACATTGTATGCAAAATGGTGATTTGTTTACAGGAGAACAACAAGTATGGGGGGGAAACTGTATTCGCAGCATTACCACACTATTCCACATAACAGAAGAGGCTCGAGCAACTCGCGAATGTGAACAATTCTTCAAACATGATGTGCTTACCTGGATTCCACCTTTTGCATCACTTTCCGCACCAACTCTATCTACGTTAGCTTCAACAAATGCTAGTCCATATATGTCATTTTGGAGGTAAAACTTTAGGTAAAATAATATAATTTTCTGATTTATTACGAATTTAGGAGAATTTAATGAAAATCCATTTTGAGCATTATTTATCATTCTTCATTCCACATCTTTACCACTTCCCATATTTTTCAGCGACATATCCTCTTTCACTTTTGGGGGAGTGTTGCTTTCATTCATTTCTTTCTGATGACCATGTCATTCATATTGTTTATCATCCATTGTTATTCTTATTCATTCTCAACACCTCCCTTATTCCATGTTGTTTTACACCAAGCATAGAATTCAACAAATAGTAGCAACCACCTCTATTTGTTTTCTAGCATTGCATGAGGGCATGCTAATTTTTCAGAGAGGGGGAGGAATTGGTACGCATGATGGATGTTTTCTATTTTCTTTCTCATTTCAGGCATACAATTTTAGTGTAGAAATTGATTTCTATAATGTTTTTAAAACTATGAACTCAATTCTTGTGATTTCTGGAAAACACAGACATATCATTAAATATACAAAACCAGACAATTTCAAGTTAAATTGGTTCATAATATTTCAGAAATCATGCACTCTCACCTACATCCATTTTATTTATATCTCTTGATCCGTGCATCAAAACGAACTGATTTTTGGATCATAAAGGCTTTCATATATTACAAATCTGCTTGCAACATTTTAACAAAAGTTGGTTTGTAGTTTTTGGGAAAATGGTTAATGAAGGTTGCTGTCACTTATATGATATTTTTCTGTAACTTCATTGTTATGCCTTCATCAAGATTGCTAAAATTAAATATGCATTAATTGAGGAAGAATTCATTTGTTCTATCCATTTTCTGAGCTGAGGTGAAGAAATTTTTTATTTCTTGGTTAACACATGGGTTTTGCCTTTGGGTTGCATGAGGACACGCAATATATTCGGTTTTTGTTGCATGAGGACATGCAATATATTCGATGTGGGGTTATGTTGGGCCATGAATAGGACCACTTTCTAACACTTATTTCATCCATTTGTACTTTTCTCTATTATATCATTTGTTATAATTTATCATTTAAATCCATTTTATAAATGATTTATGCTCTTATGGATGAATATTATTTCTTCTCCTTTATTTCTAATAAATTGATGATTATGCATGGTTTATAAATGATAGTTTCAATAAATTGGTTGTAATATTATTCAACATTTTTAACCTCCAAGATAATTTCTAGATTGAAGATTTGACCATTAAATGTGCCAACTCAGAAATTCACTGGAATAAGAAATGATAGTTTTGCGGTTGAGATTCTGAGAAAATGAAGAATAATTTGGAAAATATGGAACATGGGTTTTGTCCATAACGGAACCAGTTAACTTTAGCAAAGGATGGTTTACGCAAATTCGGCTTGTACTGAGAGAAACGTAGGGTTCTTTGAACATGATTTTCTCAGATTTGTTGTTGCGACCGTCCTCCAAATCTCAACTGCAAAGCCAAATTCGTCTTGCTCCTGTTGAGAGATGGATGGAAATATATCTTCTTGTTCATCAATTGGTTAGAATCAATGCAATTTTGTAATAGAAATCATGTTGTAATTATCTTTGTTGTAACTTCTCTCCGATCTCTCGTTATTTAAATGAGAACAGAGATCAAAGAAGGGGATGATTAATTTGGGGAGGGATGGCTAAGAGAATGTAGAATTGAGGATTTAAAATTAGATATTTAGAATTAAGAATTCACGATAGGATAGGAGGAAGAAATGATTGTTTCATGCTTTAAGTCTCAAAGCTTCAGCTGTTGTAATGATTTCACCATTTAATGATTAATACCTGATTTCGGCGTTGTTGTTCATTCTTTTCATCTGAAGTAACCCAATAGCATCCGCTGGCGGCTAAGGGCCTAGCCTATGGTGGGGTACACTGCTGCTGCTGTATGTTATCTTCTTGGTTTATTTGTGGTTTTACTTATTAGTGTTATTTGGTAATCTGCTATGTTCTGTTATTTTACATCACGGGTCTGTTATATTCGATTCATGTTCAACTAAGTAATATCATTCTCAATGCTAGGAATGTTGTATTGATTCATATTGACTTGGTAACACATTGTTATTCTTTCAATCATTGATATAACGTTGCTGATCCTTATAGAATGTATTGTTGTTCAATTACAGCGTATCCGTATTGTAACACTTATTAATTGGTATTACTAAAATCATCTTAGAGATTATATTTCCTTACGCTTTTTGGATCTATTGATGTTGTTGTTCCATTATAAAATACAATTGTATTCTTTATAACTAAGACTAATAAGTGGATTACCAAGATCAGATTGCCATTAAGGTGTGCTGTGTGTTACGTTGTTGTGTATTTTTGTTTGGCTTTCAAGCGTTGTTCCGTATTTCATCATTAATCAGTGTTGTTCTATTTACCGTGTGCTATTCAATTCACCTTTAAAGATAAGGAATTGCCATTTGATTTTTGTGCATTTATTCTTGTATACTAAGCTGTTGTTGCTTATTGGATTCAGTTGTTGTTACATTTCCTAGTTGTTGTTCCATTTCTTAATTGTTGTTCCATTTTCTATTATTTGCGTTATCGATTGCTTTGGTGTGAAGACCGATCTGAAACTATAGTGGTCATTGAAATTTGTTGTCTAGTTCCCAGATTGATGATTTGTTCCTTGATTATCTTCAGCTACATCAGTTTACAAAGGGATGAGTTACTGTTACTGTACCCTTGACTCATCATTTGCTGTAGTTTTCTGAATGCATGATTTAAGTCTTAAGCTGCTTTGCTGTAAGTAGATCTCATTTTGAGCATTCATTTACTTTTACATTTTAAGCACTGTACTACATCTTTCATAACATTATTCTTGAGTAAATAGTCACCTCAGACTGAGTACACTTTTGAAATAAAAAGGCATCTGTGGGTTGACAATTAATGTGAAGGTAATTAGGAGTTAAAAAGACTCTTTTTATCACTCGAGAGTAAGGAAGCGGAATCTTCTAATTCCAATCCATCAACCTCAACTCTGTCTGGTTCCGATCCACTACAGATCGAGAAACCTAATCCAGACTTAGTAATCAAACTGCCTGCTAAAGGTATACTTCGAAAGTCGGCTTTCAATCCACATGCGAGAGCTACTCAAAACTATAACATTATGAGCATTCATTTACTTTTGCATTTTAAGCATTGTACTACATCTTTCATAACATTACTCTTGAGTAAATAGTCGCCTGAGACTGAGTACACTTTTGAAATAAAAATTCATCCTTGCGTTGAAAATTAATGTGAAGGTAATTAGGAGTTAAAAAGACCATTTTTATCACTCGAGAGTAAGGAAGCAGAATCTTCTAATTCCAATCCATCAACCTCATCTTTGTCTGGTTCTGATCCACTACAGATCGAGAAACCTAATCCAGACTTAGTAATCAGACCACGTGCTAAAGGTATACTTCGAAAGTCAGCTTTCAATCCACATGCGAGAAATACTCAAAACTATAACATTATTTAATATTTATTTGTTTCCCCTTCAACAATGTCGGCTTTGGAGGTGCTACAATCTTGTCGAGCACAGCGTAAATTGCTATTGTCGGCTATAGGAGCTGTTGACCTTCAGGACTCAAACATCATAATCTTCGATTTAGAAAATAGTACACCTCGTTTACCTCATCAAATGGCTTTCCAGATTCCAGTGTTAGTAAAAAACAAACCTTTCTTTAGGACTGTGATTGATGAGGGAGCTTCATCGTGTATTATGTCAATACATTGTTGGAAAGCCCTTAGTTCTCTTACACATAATCAATCCCCGACGATTCTGAAGGCCTTTGATGGCCGAGAGTTTCATCCTTATGGCATTTTACAGGACTTACCTATAGGGGTTGAAGGAAAAACTGTTAATCTAGATGTGGAGGTGGTTGATGCCCCTCTGGATTACAACCTTCTTTTGGGTCGTAGCTAGTCTTATGCCATGACTGCTTTTGTTTCATCGGTCTTTCGGCTTATTAAGTTTCCACATAATGGAAAGATTGTTACAATAGATCATTTAACTTACTTTTCATCCGACCCATCCTCTGCTGAGAGTATTCAACATGTTGGTAAAACCGTTATCCCTTATAAGGATGTTGGGGTAGGATTAGTTAAATATTTTGGTTTACTCAGAACTTTTTCATTTCCTCCTCCCAACATACCGTCTCCTTTCGTGATTGTTCATATGATTTCGTCAGAATCCATTGTTCTTAATGATCCTTGGATCATTTCATTCGATTCCGAGGTGGACTCTTTTGGTGTGGCATGCCTTTGAGTTCCTTTGAAGTTGCTTATCAGGTTGTACAGTCGTTTTCCAACTCAAGTTCAACCAATCTTGATCTAGTGAATGTGATCCATGGAGAATCACTTTCACTCTCAACCTCAGATTCAACAACCTTTTCTGATACTGCTCACACCGGTGAGCAAATTCGGGAACTTTTCTCTGTTGATGCGACCATGGGAAGATCTTCATCCTTGATCTTTGTTTTTACCTGAGATTGATCATTTTGAGAATGATTTTTCATCTATTTTTAATGCTGAATATGTCAAAGAACCACAGAATCCATTGAAACATCCTGATTCTGAACAAAATTTAGCAAATATTTCTCGAACGGTTCCTATCGACATTTTAGTCAAACCTGGGATTGTTGAGAACATTCACATAGGTGCTTCTTGTTCGGACACTAAAATCAAAACATATAAAGCCCTATTTCAAGAATTCTATGATGTGTTTGCATGGTCCTATGAGGAAGTGCCAGGAATTGATCCTTCAATTGTTGTTCATGTGATCAAAACTTACACGGATGCTAAACCTGTCCGGCAACGTTTGCATCAGATACACCCACGAAAAGCTGCTGCAGTCAAAACAGAAGTTAAGAAATTACTTAAAGCCGGTTTCATTTATCCAATTCCTTTAACGGATTGGGTATCGAATATTGTTCCGGTTACTAAAAAACAAGGGACAATAAGAATATGTATTGATTATAGGGATATTAATCGTGCTTGTCCCAAGGACAATTATCCAACACCCTATATCGATCGAATTATTGATGAATGTGCCGACAGTGAAATTTTCTCCTTTATGGATGGCTTTTCCAGTTACAATCAAATTAACATTCTACCTGTCGATCAACCAAAAATGACATTCATTTGTCCATGGGGGACTTTTGCTTATTGCAAGTTACCTTTTGGATTGAAGAATGCCGACGCAACTTTTCAAAGGGCTATGTCTTATGCGTTTCATGACATCAAGCACATTGTGTAGCCTTATCTCGATGATTTACCTACTCATTCTTTACGTCGAGCCGACCATCTCACTCATTTATGAGCAATTTTTATGAGATGTAGGCATTATCAGATTAGGTTGAATCCCCACAAATGTGTTTTCTGTATAGAAACAGGTCATTTACTAGGATTTTTTGTATCCAAAGCCATCATTCGTGTCGATCCTTCGAAGGTCAAAGCCATCGTCACATTACCACCTCCTTCAACTCTTCGCCTACTCCAGATTTTGCAAGGGAAATAAAACTTTTTACGGCGTCTCATTCCTAACTACGCCGAGATTACAAAATGTTTCACTCGGTTGTTGAAACAGAACACTCCATTCTTTTCGGATGAGATAGATGACAAATCTTTTGATGCGCTTAAACATGCGTTGATCCATGCACCATTATTGCATCCTCCCAACTACAACCAGGATTACTTCTTGTACCTTGCCGCTTCCCATTCCACCATTGGGATGGTTTTAGTTCAACAGGATGACTTCGAGAGTGAACATGTGATCTATTATCTTAGTCAGACTCTAACTCCAACTGAGTTAAAATATTCACATATGGAGAAACTGGCCTTGGCAGCAGTACAAGTTGTTCAACGATTTCGTCATTACATTTTGTTACGCAAAACCACGGTCATTTCTGACTATAACCCTATGCAATACATTTTGACTAAACAATTGCTAGGGGGCAAGTATTCCAAATGGATTGTCATCTTACAGGAATTTGACTTGGAATTTGAAAAGGCCAAGTCAAAGAAGTCTTTGGTTTTTGCAGAATTGATGTGTGACTTCCCTCATGCTGATACCAAACCTGTGGATGATTCCTTGTTCTTTATCATCACTGTTGATCCATGGTATGGAGATATTATTGTCTATCTCCAGACCCAATATTTTCGGCCTGACATCTCACAATCTCAGCACCGGAAAATACGCTTCCAATCCCAACCTTACACTATTATTGGAGATACTCTTTATCGTCATGGGGTGGATTCTGTTTTCTGTCGTTGTCTCACTCATGACAAGGATGAAAAGGTTCTTAATGACTGTCACTCTGGAGTGTGTGGTGGTCATATGTTTGGGTATGCCACAGCCCAAAAGATCTTGTGTGTTGGCTATTTCTGGCCGTCCTTATTCAAAGATTGTATCACTGCAGTCCAGAGATGCCACAATTGCCAAATTTTTTATCGTAAGATGCGGGTTCCACCTGCTCCTCTCCACCCTATAATTGTCGTCGGTCCATTCGCAAAATGGGGTATCGATTTTATTACATGTAACCCTCACTTGGCTGGCGAGCAAGCGTATATCATCCTTGCGGTAGATTATTTTACCAATTGAGCCGAGGCGATGCCTACATTTTCGGCAGACGGAAAAACCGCTACGATTTTCATTTTCAATCATCTAATTGCTAGTTTTGGTGTTCGTCAAGTGATTATCACTGACCATGGGAGTCATTTTCGAAACATCATGATGACTGAACTAACGGATCAGCTTGGCCTACGTCACGATAGTTACACTCCATATTACCCATAGGCAAATGGTCTAGCTGAAGCAATCAACAAAGTTCTAGTCACCATGATCCGATGAATCATTCGGGATTGATAGGTTGAATTGGCATAACATGTTATTTTCAACACTTTGGGCATACCGAACCTCAGTCAAAACATCGACAGGTTTTACTCCCTTTCAACTCGTTTACGGTTTAGAGGCACTACTACCCATTGAATGCGAAATTCCATCATTACAAATTGTCGTACAATTATTACCAGCCACTTCCGAAGAGGAAAAACATTTATTTTGCTTAGCTCAATTAGATGAGAATCGACGTGATGTTGCATTAGCTATCGAAACTCATGCCAAGAGAATTAAAGCTTAGTATGATCGGAATGTTACACCCCGCAATTGTTCGGAAGGAGACCTAGTCTTAATTTACGATCAAGAAAACGATAAGCTAGGGGCTGGCAAATTTTCACCCATGTGGCATGGTTTGTATATTTTTAAGCGAAAGCTAGCAAAAGGGACCTATGAATTAGAATATTTTGACGATGTCTCTTCAGGTAAACCTAGGAATGGGCTTTATCTAAAGCGATATTATGCTTAAAAAATTAGTGTGGAGATTTTTTTTAGACTAGTTTCTTTCTAAGTTTGGTGTGTTTTAGATTAGGAATGCCTGATTTACTTTAGAGAGTGTTTTTCATCATTATTCCTGCTTATCTTGATTTTACTCTTAATATAGCAGATGTCGACGCCTCTCCAAACATACATCAGTTTTGCTGATGGCGCTTGTCGTAGCACACGGAACATCTGTTCCGCAGCTTGGGTTATTTATTCACCCTCTGACGAGTTAGTATCTATGCATGGGGTAAGCCTCAGTCAAACAACAAACAACATTGCAAAATACAATTCAATGATTGAGTTATTATTTGAATCCATTTCATTTGGAATTCGGAGTTGATAGTTAGATTAGATTCGAAACTCATTGTATTACAACTTAATAAAGTTTATGCCATTAGGAATCCAGTGTTATTGTAATTATTTTTGAGAGTCCATCTCTTGTAACGAGAATTTGATTACATTGAATATTAGCACATTCCAAGATATTTAAGTACATTAGCAGATGCAGTTGCTTCTCGAATGTTAAATAGACATTTGCATTAAATCAAATAGTAAATTTAAAAACATCCCATAACATTTTTTGCAAGATAACCAATAATAGTAATATAGCATAACATAGAAGTGTGTCAAAATATACATCATCTTCGATCATAGGTTGAAAAACACCTTATGATTAGCAAAAATGATAGCACAAAAAGTCCAAAAATGAGTCTACAAGGCAACCATCCTATCATTGGTGATTATCACGATAAGACACCACTACTCAGGCCACCCTACAAAGGGACCTCCTAAAAACTCCTGGGACCCCAATCACATAGCATTGTAGCCTAAGAGGAATGTCATCTATGCTGGTCTCTAGAATGTCTGCTATCAAGTGCTCTAGATGACCCTCCAATTTGGCCAAGGTCTCTGCTGATTGGTCCTGTGGGGTCGATGCTGCAGCAGCTGGCTCTCTTTGATCATAAGGCTGGAGAGCGGCTAGTTGCCGTGGACCCACATCTACATTTAAAAACTTTTTACTATTAGTTTTGGGATGATTTAAAAACATATATATATATATCTATATATATATAATATATAATATATTATATAATATATATATATATATATATATATATATATATATATTCAAATGTTGAAAACAATTTTACCTGTATCATCCCATTGCTCTCCTGGTGGAAGAGCCATGTCGGGATCACCACAATAATCCATCCCAGCGTATGGAAAATCCCGAATCACAAAGAGTTGGTTCTCTAACCAACGAGAATACTTGGGTGAGAGTCGAACAACTTCGGTGCCCTCCTCAGGATGGCGGGCCATTACGGCATCCCAATGCATAACCCCAAGATCTCGGGGAAGTCCAGCCTCAACGGTAAGTTGTTGTTGAACCAGCATAGGTACCGTCTCTAGGGAAAAGCTCACAACTAAATAACCATATCCAAAGTTCTTTAGTTGTCCATTCTTTTCCCTAGTCAATTGGCCCTTCACATTGGCCAATACAGCATCGCACCAGTTGAAGATGGTGCCTCGTAAGCAGTCTACTGCCATGTGCATTTGGGAACCGGTAGCTAGATGCAATGTTGCGCTCCCGCAGAGTCTAGTGATAGTAAATGCAATAAATTTTAGTTCAGGATGGGAGATGGTTTTAACATCTATCCGTTTGTCTGCAGTTTGGTTATTACAAAACTCTTGTCGGAGACTAGCGACAGATTGGCCACCTGGCCTAGATGCGAACAGAGATAATCCCTCACCTCTCTTGGGCAAGCCAGTCAAGAATTATATATCTTCTAGCTCGATTTCAAGCGAGTTGCCACCAATAATGAAGCACTGGTCCTGTGTGCTTCGCCTGTCTACCAGCCATTGTAGAAATTATACTTGTGCCCTCATGCCAGGTATGGCCCAAAATTTAAATAGCCCGCATGCTCTCAATGGCTGTAATGAATGTGGATGGAGTAATGTGGCTTGATCCACATCCTCATGCTCTCTTTCCTGCCAAACAAGCATCTTGTGTACCTACATTGCAAAATAGGTGATTTAGAACATTTCAATTCGAAATTTGTGGGGAAAAAATGAAGAAATTAGGGTTTTAAATCCGTGTTCCGCGGGGTTCGCACCCATTCTTTTAGAGACAGTGCATATTTGCACACTTCTGCTTAAGAACAGGTGCAACACTCTGACTTTTCCCTGTGCACAAAAAAATCGAGCATGCGCAGGAGCCACATGGCACACCTGCGCAACTACTGCGGGCGATTTTTTGCCCAAATTGCCTTCTAAAAAACAAATTTAAAGCCTACAACAAAATTTTAAATGAATGAAATGCAAGTCAGGGATGATGTGGATTACCTAAAGAAGACGATTCTCAATTCCAGCGGTCGGATTTTCTGCAATCTCCACAGGAAGTTTTCTTAGCAAAAGCTCTTACTTTTTACTCCAAAGCTAAACGGTGAAAATGAACTTGTAAAAGCCCTTTTTATAATATTTTATGAGTAAATAAATTTAATTTATTTATTTTTTACTTTGAAAAGGTCACTTTTGGTACATTTTTATTATTTTTTAAAAACGGATATGAGTAATGTTTACAGTTTTTGTGCAGAATATTGGGTATTCAGGGAGAATTAGTCATTTTCAACAAAAACACATAGGAGTCCTCTTTAAGCTCTTTTCTAACTCGTAAAATATGAAAAGATTGTGAAGTTTTTCTTTTTAGACTCGTTAAAATGGAATTAAAAAGAGGGTCCACTTACAACTCTTTTCTGACCATATAAACATGAAAATATTGCCGGACTTTTGTCATTTTGAGTTCGATATTGGTAATAAAATGACATGTTTTTTATCGCTTTTTTACTTTTTCAGATTGAAGGCACTAATTATGAAAAGTACTCATTGATCATAATGGTCAGGCAGTTCTCTCAAGTATTATTTTACACTTTTTTGGGCTTGGGAGACATAAATTTACGAAAAAGGAAAACCATGGAGTTTTCTTAAGTTTTTCTTCTGACTCCCTAAAATTGAAAAACGTTGAGTTTCTCCTATACTGGAATCGTTAAAATTTAACAGTAAAGGACTTGTTCAATTACAAACAGGAATGAACCACTCCTTCTTAGGGTTTGAATCTAAACTAAGTTGGACTCATCGAAAGGATGAGCTTATAACCAAGCAAATGTTATCCTCCTCAAGCTTGTCAAAAATAAAGAGGTACTTGCCAGAAATGGTGGGGGAAAAGAGAGAAAAATGAACCCGTTTGTTGTACTTTTTGTTTGAAAAACTTTCCATCACTCTTGAACACGACATTTTTTCACCTAGGTTGGGAAATCCTTTACCTACAAGCCACATTGAAAGTCTTTAGCCGGTTTCCGGGTATTAGCTTTGGGTCAAGTGTCACCGAGCCATCTGCAGTGTCGTTATGTGTTCAAGAGGTCTGTGGAAATAAACCATTCACCTGCAAAATATCTATCATCCATCATTGACCATCCCTGAGTTAGTCCTTGCCAAATATATTTCTTCAGACTTGATCTATGATTTCGTGTTATGGGCTTACCTATGACGGATCACTTTTTATTGACTTCGACTCATTATCTAGAAAGATGATCTAGAAATCATTAGTACCTTGGAATCTGCATGCCTCAATGGCAGGTTTCTCGCCTTTGACGATAGGTTGCATCATTGACCTTCAACCAAAGGATTTTGTGACGTGTTCGACATCGACTCATTCATTCACATTTCATGGATTGTACTGAGTAATTTGAGGGCCATTGACATTACTGGTGGTTCCTCTCACACTTGTTAACAGCTTACATCATTGACTGGTAATGAAGTGGTTTCTACCATATTCGACTTCGACACATTCATTCACATGGATAGAAGCGTACTAGTTCGAGAAGTAGAAATGAAGATCGTGGATATAGTTTCCACCATCCAAGCTACGAGGAATTTTACTATCATTATATGGTAGAATATTCATAAACAGATGGTTGCACCCATACTGTGTCCATATGTCACTACTTGTGATGTAATACAAAATCATTCCTGTACCAGAACAGTTTTAGATAGTTCTTAGCCAGTTTTGATTTGAGTACGGGAATGCCTACCTCAGCGATGATATTTTCACATATATATATTTTGTGTTGAATGTTTTTACAGGTTCCGACAGGGGTATCCATAGGAAGATCCTTGAAATGATAAAGTCCTTCACTCTTCTTAGATGATCAAAAATTATCCTCATCTATTACAAACTTTGCACATTAGGGGGTAATCTGTTACACAAAAAAATTGTCACCATGACTTTCTACAATTTGTGTAAGGCCATCACCACTCATACATACCTCCTTTACAAGTCTTAAGCCTCAAATCTTCATTCCAAGCCTTGAAAATGGGAGAAAGACCTTAAAAATATCTTAAATCCTGGTTTCGTACTTTTTCCTAACATTGCCTGCGGTGCCGCACCCAATGGCCATGTCCCCTGCGAACCTAACCGCTCTATCTATTAAGTGATGGGTGCAAACCCCTATAAAAGTTAAAAAGGCATGAGTTCGCTCTTAAAAACTCACCTTGGGTCACTTCTGGACGTTTCTAGAAGGAATATTACATTGGTAAGTCCGCTCCACCTTGGTTCATCCATTCCACAACTAAGGGAGCTAACTCCATGATATAAGGTGCTTATCCCATTGAAAAAGGAACTTATCCCTTCAATGGTGGATCTGCAACCTCCTCCATTTGCACTATAAATTCAGTGATTGGGCTAGTTGTAGGGGGGTTGAAAGCTGAAGATTCTTGAGGGTAAATGCTACTGGAAATTAGAATTCCTTTTTGAGCTTTTAAGAGGAGAGATCACATACCTTTCATTTCATTTGGGAAGTGAGTGAGGCTTGTCAAAGTAGAGGAGATTCCTACTGGACCCTGGAAAGAGCTTCTGCAACATCAAGGCAAAGGTTGTAAGGTTCTTTTATTCATAAAGTTAATACAATCAAGTTTGTTTTTCTCAATGAACTGTCTCTAATGGTTTATTTTATGAGCTCCTTGATCTTCATAATGAACATGTTTTATTATAGTATCTATGCAGGTGTTCTTTGATGTGTGTTTGTTTGTGTATGCAGGTTATTAAAAGGGAACTGCCTGAAGCTGTTGAAACAAAGCTTCCACAAACAAGCATTGGACCGAGGTAGGGTCTATTACACCTCTTAGTTTTCAATTATGAATTGAAACATGTTTAGAGAAAAGTAGATTTGCTTGTGCTACTTGTTGCTAGATATCATTCGATACTAGGGAGATCGGTCTTGTCCGCAAGAACGATTTATCCGTCCAACATCCCCCATTTCCCTAATAAAACCCCTTTTTCTAAGGTTAAACTCTATTTACCTAGGAAAAGCAATCACCCCCATGTAAAACCCCTTTTTCCCATAAAACCCACAAAACACCTTATCCGAAGTATTTATGTTAATATTGGAAAAGCATTAAAATGTGAAAAATAATTTACTTAGTGTGTGGTGTCCCTTTTCTGCCTATTTTTTAATTACTAATTCTATTTATTAAATTCCAATAGAAACCCATTGCCCCGTATATATTTAACTCCTACATATAAATTAACCCTATCCTTAGTTCAAATATAAACTATAATTTAACCCAAACACCAAAAACCCACTAACTAATTGATCTATGATTATGCTAGGAAAAAACCTAATTAATCCCTTCACTAATGACCCCAAAGCCTTAACCCCGCCTTAATCTGTCATTAACCCAAATACCACGACACTTAATCACTTGTTGGGCCCCCCCGTTAGCCTTCATGCAGCTTCCCTGCCCGATCACCATACGATGATCTTCGTTCACATCCGACGGCCCTTATGAATAGTAGGCGGACCTGAAATCCAAACAATACATGCCCAATAATGTTGTTTTCCATCAGGCCCTCGATGCTACGTGTCGTTCAATGTATGAAATCGGACAACCTCCCCTCAATATCACCAAGCGCCCAAAAGCGGTGCAATGGAAACCATTTACCACCTACTCGCTACACAACAAAATGGTTACTGTTCACCCCACTACATGACAAAATGACCATTGTTCACCTGTACCCGCCAAAATCGACTTTCGCGCATAAAGCAAAAAAACCCCAAATCATTTGTTTTTATCATTTTTTCAACTGTAAACCTCCATACACGCACCTACGAATGTCGAAGCTAAAAACCTACATCCAATTGCACCCTAAAGATGCCACAGAGCACCCAATTCACTTCTACCTACGCAGAACCTTTTCGACCATTCGTAGTTGCGAGCCACCCTGTTCAAAGCAAGTTTTCCTTAAATTCCAGGAATTTAAGCCATACTTCACAAAAAAACCATGTCAATTTGAAAACCAGTTATAGATTTTTCTTAGTTAAAATAAAAATTAATTGAAGAAACTCAAATAACTCAAACCTACTTTATGTTGAACCACCATTTCCCTAAAAACTGCAAATTACCTCCCCCACTCTCAAATCCACAAGAACTGAGAATGGTTGCCCCAATTACCATGGATGTAAGGCCTGTCACCACTCCCCATCTAGACCTAGACCACCTTCCCTTAGCTGATAAGGATTTATAGATAAAGGACACCTCTATCCTAGAATCCCCGCTCAAAGCACATTGTCGAAGCAGGGATAGATACTTGAACCATGCTGATGAAATTAGTCTTTGAGAGTCCAATTTACCCAAGCACCAGTTCCTCGAAGTCCACATTTTCCTACAAATTGTCCGCTATTGTCATGCCAATTATATTCCTAGTCAAAGAGCAGTGATGTCCCCTAACCAGACCATACTTTTCACCATCATTGTTGAATCTATCAATGAGATGCTGCAACTTCAACCAGGGCAAAACTTGACTCCTCATTCAATTGGAAGCTTATTAGACCAATTCCCCAAACATACCACTACAAAATTGGTTGAGACGTTCCAAACCTTCATTAGAGAAGAAAGACATATCCCAAGGGATCGTCCTCCATATGTAACGGCCATTTTTCCCCATTTGGTCAGGACATTGTAGCCATGATATCTAGTGTCCTGGGTTATGCCACCAGCGAATATATTGATGAAATTATCCTAGCTTTCATGTCCATATACACTCTAGTGCAGTCTCTTGCTGTTATCTATGACTATGCCAAATTTATAGCTGATAGGATGCATGACTATTTTCTCAAAATGAGAAATGGGAGATTCTTCAAATACTCCTTTGTTTTGTACCACCTTTTTCTATATTTCTAGTAAGATAAGTTTTCATTTACTTTGCAGAAGCTTGATACAAAAGGTCAGCTTAGATTAGTCATTTTCTGGACTCCATTGGTCTACAAATATCACTCCCCATATTCATATGATGACTTTATTGACCTATTTGTGCATCCAATTGTGACAATGTTGATAGGAAGCCCTCCTCCAAGAATAAATTCAGACATAAAAAGGGTCTTGCAATTGTCAGAACAGTCAAAGGTAGATGATTGGTACTTGTACCAAAACCATACCGAGATCAGAATCTATGGTTGCACGCTGGCACCATACAAACTCCCCAAATACCTCCCAACGAGGTTATTTGCTTTAAAGTACTAAAGGAAATTATCAGTGTAGGAGAAACAAACTTTGTCAATGCCAGAAAGAAGGCTAACTTCAAAATAAGCAGCCAACTAGGCCCCTTCATATGTAACTCTAGGGAAGCAGGCCGAGAAGCAGATTTAATATTGCAGAGCATGAAATTTCAAAGAAGTCTTGTTTGGAGATATGACCCTTTGGAATTCATAACCAAAAAGTGACAAAAGGTCAAGCTAGGACCTTTCAGTCATCACCCCATTCCTGAAATTGAAGCCTTTGCAAAACAATCAGAATGGGTAGAAGTGACCTTAGTAGATCACGACAACACCAAAGTAGACATTGAGAATGCGCTCATTGACCTAGAGAAACAGCTTGATGAGGTTTTTGTCCTACAGGTGCCAGAAGAATCATAGGTGCCAAAGCGACGAGAAGTACCAGACTTATTAGAGGTGCCATATCAAACAAACATACCAGAGAAATCAGATAAACGAGAAACCACCATGAGTACCCCTCCAATTCTACAGACTCCTCTAAATGAGGAGAAAAGCCTCAAGAGAAATAGGGAATGGGCCACTACTTCAAAAAGAGCAAGATCACAAGCACATGTAGAGACGAGCCAGGCTAAGAGACAAAGAGTGAATCCTGTCTCTGAATAGGAATATACAGAGGAGATAGCTAAGGTTACAAGCATAGAAAGAGATAGGAGCAGGCTTGCCACTCCATCTTGAGGCATCCTAGAACCTTCCACATCACACATTTAGATGTTGGAAAGGTAGCAAAGTTTTGAGGTATCCTCTTTCATAATGCCAACAGACAAAGACCAAGATATTAAGGAGAGATATAAAGAAATAAAGGCTAGAAATGAGAGGCTTAAAGCCCAAACCTATGCATAGTACCTGAAGATGACCCCTACGAATCAAACAAGGCTTATGGCAACCTTTGATGTCAAAGAGGGAAAAATGCAGATGACCTTCATCAAGCCAACCACTCAGCAGCCAAGGACAACAACAAATTTTAAAAGGGTGGATTTTTAATTACAGGGAAGGGATATTCATCCCATTGACCATATTGAGTTACACAAGCAAACAGGGGAGATGATATACTCCACCTTAACAGGGAAAGCTATTGCTGCCCACTAATTTCAAAACTCTCTTAATAATATATCAACATAGTTCCAGTTGGAGAAGGCCTCCTCACAGGCCAAGGATACTAGAATCAAGTCCCTAGAGGACTTAGTCATAGAGTTGGTACATGATCCCAAAGATGTAAAGGCCACAAAACAGCTAATAAAAAAGAAAAATGATGATATTGCTGCACTCAAGAAGTAGCTAAAGATACCCTAGCTGAATCATCCTCAGATGAAGGAAGTCATGGAGGCGCAACAAGGACATGAAGAGCTCATGGAATTGGTCTTGAAGCTAAATGATTAACTCAAGGAGACAGAAAAGGAGTTGGACACTTTAATTTAGTCAAAGAAAAGTGACTTGGCCACAACTTCCAGAACTATCATCCCCACAGTGTCAACAACAGTTCCTTATACAATGGTAGCGTCATTGGCACCTATAGTTCCACCTGCCACAACACTGCGAATTATAACTGAGTCCACTACAGCAGCAGGTACATCAACTGAGAAAGTAGCAGAACTAGTAAAAGCCATGGAGGAGATGTCCATCTAGGCTAAAAAGCTCAAAAGATTAAAGGAGAAAGTGGCATGTTTGGAAACTGATTGCAAAGTTGCCCAAATTTAGCAAAGAGAAGAAAAATAGAAAGCCCAAAGAATGGGTGAGAAAATCAAAGTCCTGGAGAAAGATTTGACGCTATAGAAGCCACTAGGACAGACTAAAGGGATGCGCTGGGCCAATATCATTGACTCTGTCAATGATATTTGGAAATCAATCCAATTTATATTTGAGCAAACAGAATTGGTGAAGATAGCCACTGAAGCCATCCAGAAAGTAAGGGAAGAATTAGGAGACAAACCTGAGGATAAAAATTGACTCATCCACCTCCTGAACAGTAAGAACAGAGATGAGCTCCATGAGCTTGAAATAGAGGATAGGACTGAAGCCATCCTAGAGATTAGAAAATAAACCTTATTCTCAACTTAGAAGAGAAGTTCCACAACATGCAGGTAGCCATTGACAGGTTTATGGCTATATTTGAAATTTTGAGGGACAGAGGTCTTCCCAGTCCTATGGTCATCAATGACAAACTCATGACCCAATTGGACTATTGTGATAGACCTAGGAGATTGGCCAAGGAACAAGTCAACTCTTTGGCCATTAAAGCCCTGCCAAGAGGCAAAGTATTATATGATACATTGGAGAACCTGTTTTGCCTAGAACATGAGGTGAAACATTTGTTTCTCGCTAAGCGCAATTTTGCAATATACACAGAGGCGGATGAGATTTACAGAAGAATGTTGAAAGTGAGATTGCATGAGGTAGAATGATCGGAGAACATGATAGATTTACTATCAAAAAGTCTTACATTAGAAAGTTACCATAGTAAATCTGAAGGTAGCCAGGTGAAATAGGTAAAAGAAAGATTAGCATGGTCAAAGAGTAACAGAGTCAAAGAGTATCAGTGAAAGATCAAAGTAAAGAAGATTTCATCGTAGAAATACCACAACTATCAACCAACTTAAAGGGCTCAAAACTCAACAGAAATAGCCAACAACACCACAATAAAAGGGATAACGAGAAGCAATTCTACATCTGTCTCTATCTTCAGGCATGAATATATTTTATTCCCTACATTAAATCTAAAATTGTTATGAGATATTTTGTAATTATTTTTTGTATAAATACTTCACATTTCGAATTATGTAGGGGGAATTCCAAGACATTTATATAGACTTTTTCTCTCAAATCAAAATTATATTGTATCAATGACTAGATTGGTTCGCTGGATCAAGGAATAAAGATCAAATATTTTACAGGATTCTTGTGTAAAGTGAAATACAAACAAGTATTCTCCTATGTTCAATGTTGTTTTTCCTTATGCTTTTTCCATAATCTTTTGTGTAAATCTCTAAAATCTAAATGTATAACAAGGAATGATATTTCAGAAATTGCTTGAATGCACTCTGTCTGGAATTTTTTACATTCTAAATGTTTTCTCCTAAACGATCTTAGCTAGGGAATTCTTAACTGCTCCTTAGCTTCCGTAGTTTCTCCTTTGGTCTATAGCAAAGGATTCTTAATTTCCCTTTGCTCATGATCATTCTCTATGCTTCATTCTAATCTCAGTCCAAGGATTCTTAAGTGCCCTTTCACCCTGGTTAGAATTACTTTGCCAATTAGGCCTAAAGATTTGCATGTTGCTTTGCTAGTCTCCCCTATGAACATTCCGTTTAATGATCTAATCTAGTTATGCTACCCATATGTTGACTCCATAGCCCAATGGCTTGAAGACCTAGCTCTATCCATCTGCTCCAAGAATTCCACCACCCGAACTTCAAATCAAAACCAAAACCCCAACGAACATTAAGAAATAGCCTAAAATCCAATAAAAACAGAGATAAATCATAAAGAGAGAGCCCTCTCTGGACTTAGGTTGGCTAGAACCTAAGCCTAAAAGATTGGTTTGTGGTTACCTCAGATGCTTCCTTCTTATGATAACTTCTAAGGAAAATTCTGAGTGATAATAGTGTAATCTTGGTCACGTTTTCTCTAGGGAGGGTACCATTATTGTAGCCCCAACAGATTATACTTGAGCCCATCGATATGAGGACCCCATAGATGAGGAAGTGGATAGACGATATGAGCTGACATGTAGGTCCATCAGGAATCAATTTTTTACCAACCTTCTTTGGGTGGCTACACAGTAAGTTCATCATTATCAAAGACTTTCCTTATGCAAGGATGGATTTCCATGATGATCCCGAGCTCGAGTTGCCTGAGGGTGAGCAATGCTATGCTTTACGTAATATAGTTTGGCCATTAAGTTTTTGAAAGTTTTACTATTTTGTTTGTGTTTTTCGATGTTCCCGAGACTAAACTACTTTGACGATTGAGGCTGAAGTTAGACTTGTTTGACTAGTAGGTGCTACATATCTCCTTCGCCCAGAGAGACAACCATAGGAGGAGGCAGTGAGACCAATACAGGTCGTTGTGGTGGGACAAGATGCACTACATGATCTAGATGTAGTAGATATCCTATCATAGATGGAGTGCCACATGGAAGGATTAACACACGAGATTGACGAGACCATGGTTGTTCGACTTCCATTACTACTTCAATGAGACACAATTAGACTACCTAGTTGCATTGTTGGATTACTACACAAAATAGCTCATGCAGTGTTGTTTCATCATGAGCACTATTGATTTGTATACTTAGATGTTTTTCATGTAGTTTTTATATGGATGATGTAGCCATATGTGTCTCGAGGCACACATTTTATAAAACCAAACTTAATATATTATATATATATATATATTTAGTGTTTCCTTGTTCCTATTTTTCTTTCAATATGATGTGATGTGAACTGAAAGTTATTTACGTTCTTTGCAAATGTCGATCTAAAGCAGAATTAGCTAGGGAATCTGCTAATGCATTCAAATTTCTAGAAATATGTTCATATCGTATGAAATCGAGATGTCTTTCTAGAAGTTGCACTCTCAAAACCATGTGAAGGATGGCAAGATTTATCATTGAATAGATATTCGTGACATGTAGTACTATGCGTTGTGAATCAACCTTGATGACTATATGATGGATACCATGTGAATAACATCAAAAAGTAGCTCAACCATTTCGCTATTCTTAGTCGAGTGACGAATGCAAATCCCCTGCATGATCACTAGCTCGCAATTCAAAGCAAATATATCACATGGCATGGAGAACATGTTCTGAGTACTACTGCTAGCACAATTGGCATAACCAATATATGGTTCGAGAGAGGTTGACATTTGCAATGAAAAAGTAAAAAGAATTAACAAAAACCATGGGAAATTCTGGAAAACACACTGGAAACACACTAAACAAACCTATAGACAATATGTACACAGTGTGCTATGCATGGGATCAAGAATACTATTTTTTGTGGTACAACCCATTTATAGGTTGTGCCAATGGGACTCCATTGATATCTACAACTCATAAGCCCCATTTTCAAGGACTCACTTGACAATGTACGGGCCTAGCCACATACGATGTGGAAGTATGTCTTGTCCTCAAAAAATAAAAATATTTTTTTTTACTAATGTTAGCCAAAACATTAGATTAAGTCCCAAATTATATATAACTTGTTGCACCAAGAGGCACATTCTACAACCCAGTATGACCTCGATATGTAAGTATGTCATGTAGTGGAAAAATAATAAAAATAATTTTTACCCAAAACATTCGCTTGAATCTTAAATTATATATAACTTGAATCTTGAGATTATAGATAAATTTTTTATCTTATTAATGGAGTAAGATTAACTATTGAGCCGTGAGGATATCATCTAGAAATGTAAAACTAAATGTAAACACATTTAACATTTAACATTTATCATTTTTAGTTTAATGTTGGTCGTATTTGAAAATCAATCTAATATGAAGAGGCTTAACAAAACTAAAAAAAGAGGTATGGTAAATAAAAAAAATATAAATAAACGAGGGGTATGGTAAATAAATAAAACCTCTTTCTATATTTACTCCAAATGTATGTTAAATAAATAAAAATATGTCAAATAGGATTATAAATCAACATCTAATTATATACCAAGCCTATGGGCCAAATACCTTGGACCAAATTATTATTAATACCATGAGAAAAATACATTTTAAACCCTAATATTCATATTAAAATATTAATATCGATATTATTATTAAATCTGATATTCATATTAATATATTATAACATTAATATTATTGAATTTAATAACTTTTGATTAATATAATATTAAATTTGTTATATTATAATATATATTAATATATCATGATATATATATATATTTAATATATATATATATATAGATATATTAACTCTAGATATATATGGAAGGGAAGAACAAAGACATATAGTGATACAGGTGGAGAGATAAGGGGAGTGACATGTGATAGATGAAGGTAAATTGAAGGAAATGGGAGAGGACAAATGAAGAGGGAGAGGGAGAGGAGTGAGAGAAGTAGATAAGGGTAACAGAGGAAGAGGGAGACATAAATATGGAGGTTGGAGAGAGAGGAGAGAGGGATCGAGATAGTGAGATGATTGGAGGGCAGAGAGAGAAAGAGAGAGAGAGAGAGATAGATGAGGGAAGAGAGAGGGAGGTAGGAGACAAAGGGAGAGAGAGGAAGAAAAAGGGAGAGGAGAGAAGGAGGGATAGAGAGATGGAGCTGGACGGGGAGAGAGGGAGAGAGAGTGTGTATGTTTAGGGGTGAGAAGGAGAGATGGAAACAAGGGGGGGGAGAAGGATAGAGAAGGAGAAAGGGAGGGATATAGTAACCCAATTAGAGAGAGAGAGAGAGAGAGAGAGAGAGAGGGAGAGGGAGAGAGGATGGTAGGAGGGAACATAGATAGAAGAGAGGGAGAGGGAGATGGAGAGAAGGGGAAGATAGAGAGAGAGAGAGGGAGAGGAGGAGGGAGTGATAGATAGATATATTATAGAATGAGTGTATGTTTTTGGGGTGATATAGGGAGACATAGAGAGATAGAGATATATATGGAAGGTGAAAAGAGGGAAGAAGAGAGAGATGGAGACGGGGAGGGATGGACAAAGAGTTTGAGAGATATCAAGTGAGAGAGCCTGTGAGCTTGTGGGGCTGAGATAAAGAGAAAAATGAGGAGAGGTGGAGGGATATATATATATATATAGATGGAGGGGTGAGTGCAGGAAGAAAATTTCTTGGACTAGATGCATTGATTTCAATGTAGATGATTTCTAATGCTATTTGATTTCTTGTACTAGATGCATTGAATTCAGTGTAGCGTTGTTTCTAATAGTATTTCCTTACTTTCACTAGATGCATTGATTTTAGTGTAGATATTGATTTCTAATCCTATTTTATTACTTGCATTAGATGGATTGATTTCTCTATAGATGTTGTTTTATAATCTTATTTGATTTCTTGCATTAGATGCATTGATGTCAATGCAGATGTTGATTTATGATTTGATGTAATTGGATGTATAATGGTACGTTAATTTTAAAGTGATTGGATTAATAATGTGCATTGACTTCGGTGTAAGCACAAAACATTATTGACAATATACATTGAATTTTGTGTTATAGTAATTTAACCTATTAATATCGGAGAGCAAGAGAGACAAGATATGATGTTTACTACAAGAGCTCGACCTAAATATTTAAATGGTTTACGATTTCAACTATCATTTTCATATAATTTATATGAAAAAATGACAAAACTAACAAGGGTGAAAATAAGAATAGTACAAGAAATAGTTTGAGATTGATCATAGGGAAGACTATATGTAGTTGACTACATTCTTATTATTAAAATTTTCTATCATTAAACACTATTACATTTCAATTTTGCATTCAAAATTTTTATTTCATCAATTTTCATCATTAAAGTTATTAACAATATTTATCATCTCAACAAACTGAGGTAACTAAGAAAATGTAAAATTAATATGTCCAGATAAATATGATGCATATTTGGCATATTTAAAATCATTATACTAATATTAGATGTATTCACATATTATTGATAAAATTAATCATATGCTCAATAGATTTTCCATGGCCACAGATGATTGAAACCAACCTAGATCCATGTTAACTCCGAATCTATGAAGCATTTAGAGGGATCAAATCTCTCGAGGTGCAAACCTTTCCTCAAGTTTTCACTCAAAATAGAGGTTTCCAAAATTAGATATTTGATCCCTCTCAGTGCTTGATAGATCCAAAGTCAAGATACATCTAGGCTAGTATAAGAGAACCAGATCTCCTTTCGAGAAGATTATAGGCTTGACACTTTTTTCATATTACACTTTGACATGTGCTCTATGGGCTTCATTGTTTAATGTGACATCGTGCTAGGTTTCATTGAAACGAGTTAGATGTAGAAGATGCTCTGCCTCTCCAAAAGTATCACGAAGAAGTTCAATAGCTAGGTTCGGCGATGGAATTTTGCATTCAATGTGGAGGATAACTTCCAAACCATACACCAAACAGAAGGGTGTGAATCCTATAGAGATCCTATTTGAGGTTCGATATGTCCACAAGGCAACAAATAGAAGCATTTTCTAGTTAGATTTGTAGACCCCTAACATATGTTGAAGCATAGCCTTAAGAACTTTGTTAATTGCCCCAACTTGTCAGTTAGCCTGAGGATAATAGGGTGTGTAATTTTCATGTGAAAGACCTAATTTGGTAGCTAAGTTGGTCATCATATGATTCTGAAATTGCTTCCCATAATCTGTTGCTATTTCTTGCGGAAACCCAAACTTGGAAATGAATTGGTTAGAGAAAATTATGCATCCATTTTTCCGGTATTATTAAATGTAGGAAAATCTTTGCACACTTAGTAAAGTAGTCAACAATGACAATGATTTTGGGATGCCCCCCGACTGAGTGAAGGTTACATGTCATAAGATCGATACCCCATTTCACAAAGGGACCAACAACGACAATAGGATGCAACAAAACAGGCCGAGCGCAATTTCTTTTATCATAGATCTGTCATGCATGACATTTCTGGATTAGGAGGATATAGTCGGAGAAAATGGTGGGCCAAAAGTACTGATGCATATGATTTTTTGCGCATTATATTAAACAGATAAATGTATGTTGTATGCACCCAAGTGGCATTCATTCTAGACTTCCTCGGCCTCCTAAAGAGTGAGCCACCTACGTAAAATTGTATCGATAGCACAATGGTAAAGGGTGTCGCCAATAATCACATAGTTTCGGGATTGGTACCAGATATATCACTTCTCTGGGCCAAAGGTATTAGGACAGAAAGTCTAGTTCTGGAGATAGATGAGAAAATATCCATACCATGGGTCAAATGACAAGATCACTAACAATGACTTGTCTAGGATGGAATCTTCAAATGTAGACTCAACATCGAGGGAAGGGAGATTTCACATTAGCTCAGAAAAAACTAAGGATTTCTTCGACTTGGATTTAATTAATTCCAGGTCAAAATCTTGGAGAATAACGATCCACATAGAGAATCTTGCCCCCAGCACTTGACGTGGTAATATGTATGTCAGAGGGTTGCAATATGAAATGACTATATTTTTGCAAAGCAAGATGTATTGGGAAAATCTTTGGATGACTTAAAGAAATGCCAAAGCTAAATTTTCCACATGAGTATACCAGATCTCTATATCGTTGAGGTTTAGTCCCCATATCATCTTCTTGGACCAACACCATAGCTATAGTAGAGATGGTGGCAACAATGTACATGAAATAGTCATGTTGATAGTTGGGGGGATATAAAAGAGATGCTCGAACCGGTACATCTTTCAAGGTATCATAGTATTTCTACACAACGTCATTCCATTGGAAGCGAATCCCTTTTTCCAGTAAGCAAGTAAATCCTTTGGTTAGTTTAGCATAGTTAGGGATGAACCTTCTCAAGAAGTTGTCTTTCCCTTGGAGCCTTTGTAACTCAACAAAAGTGGAAGGCACAGGCAAGTCAATGATTTCCTATAATTTTAAAGGATCAATATGAATTCCTTATTTCAAAATGATGAAGGCAAGGATTTGACCAGAACTATGGTTATTTTCAGAGTCAACCTCATAAATGGAAACATAATTTCTAAAGGGTTCGAAAAAATTACGTAGGTACACACCACTGAGATTATCTTCAAGGGTATCTAGGAAGGAGGAACGATGATGATGTTCATCCCATGACACAATGCCTGACATCATGATCTCCATGATGCTTTCATTGGTAGAGAATGTACACAAGAAAGGATCAGAGGGTTCATTATAATTAATTGATCGATCTACCCAATTAATCGAAGAAAAAGTTTGGGTTGCACACATCGCATAAATGGCATCATAAAATTTCTCAATGTGGCTAAGTGGCATTTGTTCACCAAAAACGTTGATGCTAGTTTCATCAGATACAATCCATGGATCGGCCAAGATCATAGATGATGATATCATGTTGATATAAGCAATCAAAGTGGAGGATCTAGGAAGGAGAGGGGGAGGGAGTGAAAAAGTTCCCATAAGTGATGAATCCTTGAATAAACAAACTCCAATATGTTGATAGGAATGTAGGGCTTCCCCTGCAAGATGGGCACTTCCAGTAACATTGGAATCATAGGTAGAAAAGGTGAGTTTATCTATGGCCATGATCATGCATTAATGAGGAAAGATGATCATTCAGAGGTAATTTGAAACAACGATAGGCATAACATAAACCCATGTACGTCTTAGTAGAATATTATAGTCCAAAGGTCTGTCAATAACTTATACTTCAACGGAGATGGATTTGCCACCTAATTCCACTTACAGGGAGTTCAGAATCCCACAAGATCTGTATCTCCTTCGATCAAAGGATTTTAATGTGGCGGTCGATTGACTTGGTTGGGGTGAACCAATCACCCTCTAGTAAGACAAATACATGATGCAGGTCGAGGCTCCCTCATGCATAATAGAATGATGAATATTCTTATAATGATCAAACAACTAGATCATAAAAGCTAATTAAGTCGGATGTTGAGGGGTATATTTTTCATGAGAGAGAACCACTAGGTTGGAATCTTATGGATCCACACATCTGATATCTAACAATAATTCCTTGTTTAGGTGGGGTGGTTTTGCAACACCTCAAGACTTGACATAGCTGAAGGAGATTGAGCCAAGTCTTAAACTACATTATTGCGTGGCACTCAAACGAGGTTTTAAAGTAGACTTATAGATAACACCCTTCAGAGGCTTGGTAGTGAATTCCATAGGAATCAGAGTTGGAAGCAGATCAGATGAAGGTGTTGTCGAACTAGTAGGTTGATTAGTAGCTTGACTATTTGGTGAATTCATATTACTATACTCCTTATTCTGAGTGGCCACCATGACATCAAATTTCATCTTTGAGGCAGAAAGCATCAAAAGTATGTTAGAGGAAGAGGAATTGTTGCGGAGGTAAATCCCCTCTGCGGACAGAGGCGATCCCACTAGCCCCACAGGGGTCTAGCAACAATCATACATGCTGCATGCAAGTTCCTAATTGTACAATTTAGAAGTCGATCAGGAAGACCAACCTGAGATCCAACGCTGTTTGCTGTGGGAGAAGTGTCGCTCCTGTCCTCTAGCTATGGCCGGTCACTATCCTTGCGCTCCATGCATGGACACCTGCACAAATGAAGAACAGCCCAAAACAAGCGTAAAATCCAAAATAGTACAATTATATATCAGTCAAGTAGGATATAATTCAAATATTACCAGTAGAACATGTGAATGGAACCATAATAACAGTCGCTTATCATTCAATAGAAAAGAGAGAAGAATTAAAACCACTTAAGGCTTGACGCTGCAAATCTCCTCTAGCTGGGTCAGCAGTCTGACATGTCTTGCAAAGTCACTTTCTCTCTCCACAATCCGGCAGCATAACTTCTCTTTCAGCTCTTAGCTCATACTATCACTCTCACTAACTTGTTAACTCTTAGCACTAGCCTGTTCAATGTGGGGAGACAGGCATTTATAGATGGGGGGAGAAGAGATATGCGTTGTATGTGGACACCTTCTGAGATTTTGGCATTGTCCCAAAATAACCATTGAGCTGGGTTGTCTTGGATAGAAAAGATGACACCCGACTGCTTTTATGGGATTTTTCCTTCAGGGAACTGGGTGAGTCATGGAGGAAAAAACATTCCAGTGCGCGCTGGAAAAAAATCATGCCCAAATTGTGTGGCGCGGGCCGTGCTCTATGAAAGGGCGTCTATGGGCACGCCCTCTTTGTAGGAACTGAGCCATTGGCGCGGGTTAGATACTGTGGACCCGCGCTAATGGAAAAAGGTATCTTCCAAGGTTAATCTTCAAAGGGTGTCTTCAGGGTTATTGAAATTCATACTCAGGAGACTTCAATGCAAGTGTTTTCAAGTTGTGTCACTGGTCACAGGTCCGTAAATGTGTCCTCCAATGTGTGACAGCGGGGGGTTAACAAGGACGGTGACCAACGGTGACAAATTACTGTGTAACAGATGCCCCCTAAAGCGTGAGCCTCGAGAAAGAGAGAGAGGTGAAGTGCTTTACAAGATCATATCCAACTGCCACCGAGAATCTGCATGGAGACTTACAGTATGATAGTTCAAATACATGATGTATGCGGTATGGGTGCAGCCATCCATTGACAGAGTACATAATAATCGAGATCCGTAGTATGGACACAGCCATCTAGTTGGGATCGATGAATAGACTCAGGTATGGTCGCAGCCATCCAGTGAGAGAGTCATGTATCAAAATCACGCCTGGATTACAACAGACACAATCTAGGGTCTTGCGCTCCATCTCGACCCGAACACAAGTACAAGTCCAAGCAGGTAAACATGTAAGCTGAAGTCGAACATGCTTGGACATCGTCTGATTACCAGTCAATAATGAAAACTGTTAATAGACGCGAGAGGTACCACCAATAATGACAATGGCCCTCAAGGTACTACAGGTACAGTCTACGGCGTGTGAATGCATGAGCCGACGTCGAACACCCGTAGAATTATCCGATCGGAGGCCAATAATGAAAACCTACGAAGAACCTGCCATTGAGGCATGCAGGCTCCAAGGTACCGGAAGGGAGTCTCTAGGCCACTTTCCTGGATAATGAGCTGAAGTCGACAGGAAGTGGTCTTTGTCGAAGGCGGGCCATAATGTTTCCCACATCATCGACGCGAGACGGGAAGATACAATGTTGTGAAATGAGATTTATGAACTATCAAGTGGAGGCGGTTTTCTTTTGCAGAGGTCAACTTCTCTTGAACATATTGACGGCACGACAGTGAAGTTGGCAGTATTTGACATCACTAGATCATAGGTCACGATGACGAGGCAGTGAGCAGATGAGAGGTCAAATAGGATCACCCAAACCCACAGAGGTAAGTGAAAGGCCAAATCAGATATCCCCATCTTGACACGAAAGCAGAGGAGTGCCATGTTCAAGAGCGACATACTGCCGACGCGACTTATGATTATGGTTCCAGAATTTTCTTTTTTCCCCCGCCATTTCTGGCGAGTACCCCGATTATTTTTAACAAGCTTGATGGGGATAGCATATGCTTGCAGTATAAGTTCAACCTTCGGTCGAATCCAACCTAGTAGGATTTTAACGAGCCCTAGGGAGGAGAAGCTCAAGTCTCATCGTAATGACGAGTCCAATGTCCTCAGGGTTTAACGAGTCCGACATAGGTAAAACTCGGAGTCTTTTTCATGTTTAGAGAGTTTGAAAAAGACACGGAGAAGAAAGCTCCAGAGGTCCTTTTTCATAAAGTTGTGTCTCTCGGGTCCGAAAAAGTGTAAAATGATACCCGAAAGAACTGCCGGATCATTACGACCGAGGAGTACTTTTCATGAGTAGTGACTCTGATCTGAAAAAGTAAAAAAGGGATCAAAATCACATCGTTTCGCAACCATTAACGAGTTTGAAACGACAAAAACCCGGTAATCTTTTAGTGTTTAAACAGTCGGTAAAAGAACTTAAAACGACCGCCTCTTGGTAACTGTTTAACGAGCCAAGAGGGACAACTCGGCAATCTTTTCCGCTTTAAAAGGTCAGGAAAAGAGCTGAAAGCGGACCATTAGGTAATATTTTCTTGTGTTTTTACGAGCTTGAAAAAGTCAAAAAGACGCTCGTTAGAACTGCACCAAGCCCTGTTATCATTCGATCAACAATGGAAAGTCTATTTGTACACAAAAATACACCTAAAAAGACATTCCTAAGGTATTTTTGGGCTAAAATAGTGTTATAAATAGTAAAAAGTAAAAAACAAATTTACTTTTTACTTTTTACCCTATAAGTTCACTGTTGGAGGGCTTTTAGTGTGAAATTCATCTGCTGATTGCGACCAATCCAGGACACAGTTCGAGTCGCCGTCTGTAACAGGTAAGAGGCCTCATCCTCAGCCTTATTCCATTCTATTTTTACTGATTTTTATCCACATTTTAGGCCTTTGCAAGAGGGTTTGAAAAAATTTAGGTCTGCGCCATTGGCGCGGGATTCCGGCACGGGATCGCGCCAATGGAGGAACTTTAATACAGAGACCGCGCCATTAGCGCGACTATTTTAGAAACAGTCGTGCCATTGGCGCGAACTCAATTTGTATTAAATTGGACCGTTAGAATCTTAAATCTCCCTCAAATTATACTTCAATATTTATCTAATGATTGAAAATGGTTCTTTGTATGCAGGATTTTGCCCAAAATGGTGGTCGAATGGAAAGAACGAGAGCACAACGAAGTTGATGCCCTAGCTCTGGAGGACGATGACTGCATGAATGCCTTGAGAGACTGCGGGCTCAAGAAGTTTTTCCATACCTCCTATCTACGCGTACAACTTGAGCTTCTGCGCTTCATAGTAGATGCTTGGGATGTAGAGGATCAGGTTTTCCGCCTGAAGGACCAGACATTGGAACTGGATGTCTCCGATGTCTACTTCATTACAGGTTTATCTCGATGGGGTGTGTGCCCTATTTTGACAGGCAGTCGACCTTCTGCAGAGAAGATCGAGGAGGTGAAGGAAAGAATATTCCCTAATGCACGTTTTGGTGTGAACAGCAGGAAGGTAGACATTAACATGGTTCCCAGTCTGGTTCTGCGAGTTATCTTGTTCACTATTACCCGAGCAGCAGGTGTGCAGGCACCTCATGAGGCCAGCAAGAATCACTTGCTGTTGGCCACCGAGTGTCTCCATCCGACCGTGTTTGATTGGGCTTCAGCAGTGACGTCCAATATCAAACGACAGATTACCAAGTGTAAGCGGGATGGGAACAAGCAGTTCGGGTACGGGTCAACCATTGTGACCTTCTTCTTGGAGTGGCTGCCGATTTTTCGGATACCTGGAGGGATAGTAGCAGATCCAGTGCTAAGGGAGCCGAGGTTGCATCGATGGGCAGAGCTCATGCCCAAAGGAGGAGGGGGCCAACAGATGTCTTGGAAGCCCGAGTTCTTCATCTGGCTCCGGCATCAGATGATAGTTGTTGAGGACTGGCCCTATGCGGGCACGGATTTTATCGGAGATCCCGATCTCCCTTTACCCGATGGAGAGGATTGGGATGAGGAGCTGGGTAAGAACTCTATATTATTGATGTTTTATATATTTGATTTTTTTTGTTAATACATGTCTATTTTCTAACAGCGTCTATATATGTATACAGATGTTGGCGCAGAGCGACCAACTGACGTGCCCCATAATGTGCGCAGAGCGCAACCCGCAGTAGACCCTCAGGTAGAGGGTGAGGATGATCTTGTGCAGAACCTTGAGGCACTAACTCGAGGTATCCCGGACTACGGCAGGTTAGCAGATGTGCCTAGAGCTTATCAGAGGCATACGGTGGGGGTATCTACTCGTGTGCACCGTCTGTTAAGACGTTTGGTGTGGGCAGTGACATGCTACCATGAGCATAACCGTGCCTAGATATCTAGGTTTCATTTTTGTACATTTTGAGGAGTACGGTGTCAGCGGCTGTATAGACTTTGACATGTATTATTTTTGTAACGCGCGGGGCGCGAATACTTTGACTCACATATATATATATACATATGAATTTTTTGGATGGATCTTGTACATGTGATGATGTTTTAATCATGTTACGCAAGTGTAGCAGTTGCATAACATGTGACCCATGTATTTTTGTATGTTTATATGCTTATGTTTTGTTCCTAAATGGATCTTATACATGTGAATGTGTTTTATATGCTATGCGACTTTTGGACACATATGTAATCTAATGTATCTAGCGCATAACAAACGACCCGTTGGAACGTGTATACACGCACATATTTTATTCTTTATACAAGTTTTTATTTTTATACAAGCTTAAAAGCATGTGGCATTCATGCAAACTATGCTTGATGGAAAGTGAAAAACGGGCGTGCCCCCAAACATCATGTACCTAAGTGATGTATCAATCCGAGGTATATGCCCCCCAAGCTATAATCCATTGAAAATGGGTTGAAGGTTGAGTAAAGGGTTGCGCGGTCAAAAAACATGAACGCCCGGTTCATTGTTTTAACGAGGTTGACATAATAGATATGAACTATCCTCGACTATACATTGTTTCATTATTTTAACGAGGTTGAGACATTTAAGAAAACTATCCTCGATTCTTGTTTCATTATTTTACCGAGCTTGACACAAGATGAAGAACTATGCTCGAGAGAATGCAAATCCCTGCTTGTGCATCAGACGATTCACAAAGTGAAACAAAGTCTGATGCACAAACAGGGGTTTGCATCCTTCATCTGACTCAATTTAATTTTTTAAGGAGCTTGACATTGAAAAATGAACTATGCTCCGACCAATCATGTTTCATTTTTTAACGAGGTTGCCACACGATCAAAACCATCCTCGATTAATCCTTATTTCATTTTTGGAGGAGCTTGAGATAGGAAAAACTATGCTCCGACATCATGATCATAGAGAAGAGGAAGCCGGGGCTTCCTGAAGTGGCGCTCCCGATGGGCGATCAAAGCCGTGTAGACGGGAATCTAATGTCCCCAAAGCACTGTTGGCCATATGGGTAGTGCTAGGTGGAGACGGGGGAAAAGTACTCGCATAGTTGACCTGCGAAGAGGCAGGGGCAACTGAAGGAGGAGGACCGGAAGGGGGTGACCATGGTAGGGGGGGGCTAAAGAATGACAACTGGTCAATATTGACAATCCGTCCATTATGTGGAAAACAGATTACGCGGAAAAGGGAGGAAACGATAGCCCCATGGCATAGATGTAGTCACGACCAAGGAGAAAATTGTTTCCAAGGGCATTTTTGGTAACCATGACATCTAGAAAAATGGTCTTGCCGCCCAAAGTAATAGGTAACTATGGGAGGATTCCTAACGATTGACATGCTCTTCCGTCAAAAGCCAACAGAGTATGTGTGATCGGCTTAAGCGGCGGGGAACCGATAGCTTGCCAAGTAGTATATGACATAAGGCTAGCTGATGCGCCTTCATCCATGATGGTGCTAGGTAGGGCCGTGTCATAGGCATGCACGGTGATCTGGAAAGGTACATGGGATGGGAGGCGATATGAGGTTAGGTGACTCCAATCAAAGGAGATAGCTGAGCTGCAGGGTAGGGGAAGCAGATAACTGCCCGTATGCTCGAACGGAGCCGGTGGAGGACCCTCTGAATCAAAATGGATAAGAGGATCGTCGTCGAATTCAGAAGTTGCCGAAACATGAAGAACCTGTTTATGACCGTCATCTGGAACAGGTTGGTCAACTGATGGTAAACTCGAACTGGCACAATCGCCGATCGAAGGTTGATCGGGGATAAGCTGGGTAGAACCAGGTGCTGTAAGAGGAGACTGAGCAAGAGAGGTATGCGAACCGGTCTTGTCATCAGTAGAAGGACAATCTGTGGGGGCAGAAAGATGCTGATATCCAGCGGGTAGTTGGGGTGGAGGATTTGCAAGACTTTCCAACGTAGAGGTGGCTTTGTCCATGAGTGGACAAAGGTGAAGGAAGTGATGACCTTCACAAAGTTTGCAAGGGAGTTTAATCTTCCCTTTGCCTTTCGAATTTCCAACTATAGGGGTATCATCACCGTGAGGGACAGCGGACGGTGATGGACGAGCTGGATCACAGGCCCATATCCTCAAGACCCTGGGAATGCCAGGACAATCTCGAAGGAGGTGGTTTGCTTTGCAAATTCTGCATGGAAACTTGACCTTGGGTGGAGGGGTAGGAAGGAGTCCGTCTTCTGTTGTCCGTGGTGGAACAACAGTTGTGTTTGGAGCCTTCTTTGTGTTTGTGACCGTTCCCTTGTTTGAATTTTTCTTTGGGGACTTCTTCTTCTTCTTCTTGTGAGCCACCTGGGTACTTCCACCAGGCGAAGAAGGAGTCGTCGAAGTAGGTGTCGAAGGGGTGGGTTCCACCTGTGATTCAACTGGGTGTTGAGCAGGCGGCGGGACTCACGTAGTATCAGCCGACATAGAAGGGACCACAGAGTTTGAAAAAAGCCAAACTGGTAACCCGAGAGTTAACCCTGGGAGAGTTAGCGTTGCCATATAAAGGGCACCAGCATTTCCAGAAGAAGGGAAACGACCAGCATCCCCACTAGGTGGGGGACTTAGGTTGATGAATCCCGGGAAATTTGCCATGTAAAGACGAAGTCCTAGTCAAACTATCGCACTCAAAATCTAAATGGGTAATGTGATCGCGGCCAGATAAATTATTAAGACATTTTAATTTGACCTTTTCATATTTAGAGAGTCGAGAAAAGGACGAAAAGCTGACTCTAGTCTCCTTCGAATGTTTTTCGAGCACGAAGTGACAAGCTGCTCGCTTACACCTTTTTTGTTAGACAGTCTGAAAAGGATCAAAAGCTGACTACTCTAGAAATCTAGGTAAGAGGGTGTGCCAAACGAACCGTAAAACTACTTATACACCTTAGCGATCAGAAGATCACCAAGGACTTCCCATACTGCAGTCAATCTTCCCGAATGCTGTGTTCAGTGCATTACGGTCCGTAGGGCGGCAGACTCGGCTTCCTATGGATCAAAGGTTGTAATCCTATAGGGGTCTCCCAATTTATACGCGACGGTACGTGGGAGCACAGTCCGTACTGGTACCTATCGTTTCACCGTGGAGGAATCACCCAACCACTCGACGATAAACCACCAGGCTTAACGACGCCGGAACACGTCTCTAGCCTAGACCTCTAAAGTATGAGCGTTAAATTCCAATGCGTTGTTAGGTTCATTGAATAAATTTTATTGTTGATCTTTAATTAAGTTTCAGTTTCTGGCCTTAGCGAATGTAATCTCTCGAAAAATCCTAAATGCAACTACATGCAAGAACTGTATTCGTTTTGTTTGGATGAAATCTAGCTACAGGAGAGTTAAGAGGTTCATGCGAACAAAACGATGTCCAAAAAATTCTAATGCAGTTAATCAATAAGAAAGGAAAAATCTTTTCTCTTTTTCTTCTTTTTTAAAGCGAAAAACTAACATAACATGCCTAAGCGATGAAAACGACAACAAAAAAAAAAAAAAATCTTTTTCTTTTTCCCTTAAAAAAAATGATGATGCACTTAAAGCGTTCAAGAGATATTCACTATCAGATAATTGCTTTTAAAGAATCTAATAGCCAGTTTTTGAAACAAAACACAACAACCCAACAAAGCAAAAGAAAAACAAGATTTTCATGTAACTACGTAAGCTAAGTTATCACAAAATCAAGGAAAAATAAGTGAGCTACAAGCGAGATATTTGCAGCATGAAGTGCAAAAACTCATATGACTACCAGGAGAATACAGAAGTCTGACGATAAAAGAACCGGATATATAAATCATCAATCCCACGGGAGGTTTGATAACACAAAGAAACCAGATGTGAAATCAGTAGGTAATGGCAAACAACCGAAGGACGAGACACCACCAGCCAGTTATCAATCTAACAGACTCCCAGAAGGCATATACAGGGCAAAAAGACCAGACCCAGGCATCAGATACTGACAAACAGGCTTATAAACAGACTTAACCAGTGCGGCGCGACTGTAATCCTGCAACTCGCGCTAAACAGGGTGTAGCGCGAGTTGTCCGAAAGCAGATCGCGCCTAGTAGCGCGACTGTTCAGAGAAAAACCGCGCTAGCGGGAATTTGCCAGGCAAAAAGACAGAGGCTTGGTTTTTTAAAAAACTAGACAGAGCCAGTGAGTGAAGGATAGCAAGAACTCCAATCAAAGAAATTGTTCAGACAAGAAAATGACAGAAAAACGACATGAGAAGCAAGCTCGATACTGTCCAGTTTGTAAATCAACCCGGAGATGGACTGAAGTGGCGTTGATCTACTTCACTTCCGCATAGCGGAAGTGTTTCGAAGGCTGCCTGGCCGTTCTTCAGACTCCGTCCACGATTTACAAATCAGACAATATAACACAGAAAACAATAGACAAACTCCCCAGCGGAGTCGCCAATTTGTTGCGGAGGTAAATCCCCTCTGCGGACAGAGGTGATCCCACTAGCCCCAAAGGGGTCTAGCAACAATCATACACGCTGCATGCAAGTTCCTAATTGTACAATTTAGAAGTCGATCAGGAAGACCAACCTGAGATCCAATGCTGTTTACTGTGGGAGAAGTGTCGCTCCTGTCCTCTAGCTATGGCCGGTCACTATCCTTGCGCTCCATGCATGGACACCTGCACAAATGAAGAACAGCCCAAAACAAGCGTAAAATCCAAAATAGTACAATTATATATCAGTCAAGCAGGATATAATTCAAATATTACCAGTAGAACATGTGAATGGAACCATAATAACAGTCGCTTATCATTCAATAGAAAAGAGAGAAGAATTACAACCACTTAAGGCTTGACGCTGCAAATCTCCTCCAGCTGGGTCAGCAGTCTGACATGTCTTGCAAAGTCACTTTCTCTCTCCACAATCTGGCAGCATAACTTCTCTTTCAGCTCTTAGCTCATACTATCACTCTCACTAACTTGTTAACTCTTAGCACTAGCCTGTTCAATGTGGGGAGACAGGCATTTATAGATGGGGGGAGAAGAGATATGCGTTGTATGTGGACACCTTCTGAGATTTTGGCATTGTCCCAAAATAACCATTGAGCTGGGTTGTCTTGGATAGAAAAGACGACACCCGACTGCTTTTATGGGATTTTTCCTTCAGGGAACTGGGTGAGTCATGGAGGAAAAAACATTCCAGTGCGCGCTGGCAAAAAATCATGCCCAAATTGTGTGGCGCGGGCCGTGCTCTATGAAAGGGCGTCTATGGGCGCGCCCTCTTTGTAGGAACTGAGCCATTGGCGCGGGTTAGATACTGTGGACCCGCGCTAATGGAAAAAGGTATCTTCCAAGGTTAATCTTCAAAGGGTGTCTTCAGGGTTATTGAAATTCATACTCAGGAGACTTCAATGCAAGTGTTTTCAAGTTGTGTCACTGGTCACAGGTCCGTAAATGTGTCCTCCAATGTGTGACAGCAGGGGGTTAACAAGGACGGTGACCAACGGTGACAAATTACTGCGTAACAGGAATCCCAGGAAACCATATGGGTATCCTGATTACGAAAAGGGTCGGTCACCACAATGCGAGAAGTGGATGATTTTAGGAACAGATTCATTTCAGCATGGTGTAGACAATCATGTGTAAAGTGATCCTCATTACAAATCAAGAATGGGTATCGAGGCTGTCGTTTCTCATCAGAAGACAAATTTGTTTGTTTATCCTGTGGTGAGGAATATTTGTTTTTCATACCCTTACCTTTATTCTTGCTTGCAGGTTGTTGTTGATATTTTCCTTCATCAAGTGAGATGACATTTATCTTGGAAGGAGAAACCATAGGAGGATGACATGGAGGGTTTTGTGCAGGAGTGGAAAGAGAAATACCAGATTGTTTACCCACCAACTCTGAACTAGAAGAACATATAATTCCATCAGCAGTAGGAGATTCTTTACCAAGTGGAGGAGGAACAATATTAGAAGGTATTAGAGCATTTGGTATCTTATCATAGAGCATGACCGATTTGGTATAAACCATATCTAAATACTGAGCACGAGCAATAAATTTATCTTTGGTCATGACTCCACCTTTGGCCACATCTTCTATTATGGGAGCTAACAGAGACATGAAAAAACATTCTACTAACAATTGATTGGGAACATAAGTCTTGACCAACTGGAGATGACGTCTCCACTCATGAATGTGATCTGAAATGTGAGTAGATTTTATTGTTTGAAGTTAGTCAATAGTTCCATTCCAGTTTCGTATTTGATGGGTAACTGGAAATGTGTGAGGAAGGTAGTGGCTAAAGTGTTGAAGTCATGAAATGAAACTCTAGGTAATTCAATATAAGATTTAGTTATGCTACCTATAAGCATTTGTTGGAAAAGATAGAGTAGAATGGAATCATCATTAAGTGAATTGAATCAAAACCACAGATGATACGCCATAACATCCATCGATGAGTCTTCTCTAGGATCCCCATTGAAATTTGGGATATCAGAAGGAAGCTTAGTGGGAATAATCAACCATCATGGTGAATGAGCAATGGGGTCGTTACTAAGCCGAGTTAAATCTAGTAATTCAAGAGTAGCCACAAAAGGGGACTACCAATTAAAGTATGGAGACAGATGAACTAGATTTGAATGGATAGCCTGGGAAACATGCACCTTCATTACTGGATAAGGAGGGTTCTAATAATAAGTAACCTGGTTACGAAGATATGGAGGGTTATGATAACCTGCATACAAGTGGGTTTGTTGCCCAACCCCTGGATGGCAATAAAGCTGCTGAAATGGTTGAGTTTGGATATGCTAGCCTTGAAAAGGAACTTGATGTGATCCATATTGTTTCCCAATTGAGGTTTTGCATTTCTCCTTAGTACGGGTTCGATTGAGACTACGTCAAATTTTGAAGAATTTGACCTACCAAAACTTGAGGAGAACCTTATCCAAGCGATTGAGAAGGTGGGGGACCTTGTACATGTTGAGTAATTAGGATCTAGGGGGAATCAAACACCATTGGAATAGGCTCTAAATATGGGCTCAAATTTATTTGAGCTTGTTGAGGTACTGATAGATAGGTAGGAATTTGCGATGAAGATGGTATTGTTTGAGGATTCAAGAATCAATCCCAATATGAATGAGGTTTCATGGGTAAAGTAGGTTTCCAAACACTAGAATCCATTCCAGTATAAGGAGAACTATAACTAGGAATATTACCATATTGAGGTATACCAATAATAGATCCCCCCTGCCATGGGAGGAGTGGATGATGGAGGCAACTGTGATCTAGATGGAGGGTACCCAACATAAGGAGGGTTGGGTTGTTAACAGTATCTTTGCCCACTGATATACAGGCTAGCGTATTGCTCTATTGTAGGTGTAGATGGAGGAAGACAAGCATATTGTGTGGCATTTATAAGATAAGTACCAAACACTCTTCCCAAATTAGATGACATGGGAGAGGTCGAAGGACTTGAAGCCACACCAGAAAAGTTACCAGATAATGATTGATAGCCTAGCAGGATGGATGGGCCACCATACAAATGAGATTCTCGTGATTTTATAAACATAGATGAGGATGCAACATTTGATGCATCAACCATAATGGTGGACATGGGCTGAGAGTTTGAATCAGTTCCAGTAATGGTTAACAATCCTAATGAAGATTTCCATGAGAAATCCATGGGTAAGTGTAAAGAATCAGGTAAAGGATATTGTGTCGACGGGAGAGGATTGGTTTGACATAGATAAAATCCTTCAAAATGAACAAGAGGAAGAGGACAAGGCTCTTCTTGATGGATCCCTTCAATACCTATAATTTTGTATGGAAGAGGCTCCCTGTCAGGTCTAAGATATATTATTTATGTCTGAGACAAAGGAAGAGAGGAGGAAGGTCCCAAAGACTCAGGTAAAGATGGTTGAGGCTCCATAGGTTCAATAACCTTAGGAAATAAAGTTTCTGACTCAATGAGATCAGATTCAATGACCTCAGGTTACAAAGTTTCAGGGATTTCTATTTCAATTATGTTAGTGTCACCAACATGAGTAGATGTAATCTCGGGTTTGAAACCAAAAGGGGCATATTATTCGGGCTGATCAATATCGAGAGGAGGGCCAAAAGTAGTTCTGGATGTTCCCGATTCAGTAGTTTGCATTTTCCTATGCTTCAGACGAGAGTTGGGAGTAGCCTTTGGAGGAAGAGGAGGCTTATTTTACATTCTATGCGAACGACAGGGAGGGGAATTTTGTTCTTCCACGTTGGAAAATAAATTTTATTAACAAAAAAGGAAATGAAATAAAAATAGGTTAATCTAGGCATAAAGGATTACCAAGAAATGGTGAACTGCAATATATACCTTGGTGAATCAAGGACTTAACGTACGTCATCCAATCTCACCAAATGTTTTCTTTGGTGTATCACGATATACAAGGTCACAAACTCGGTAACCTATGGATGGATAGCAACCTATTCGGGACTCCCAAAATATAAGCAACGGTACGTGGGTGCATAGTCCATAGTAGTCTTTTCTAATGCTTAACCGTTCAATGAGAGAGTTCCCATATACTTTACGTGCATGGAGTGCCACCAATATACCTGAATGTACATGGAGTATGGTCCTATACACTCACATACGTGGAACACGATTTCACCCCTGAGATGAAATGCTAGAAAAAATGGACAACTCCTATGTTTAGCGACACTAGAAAATGTCTATATCCTATACCTATAAATGTTTGCGTTAATGTTACAAATGCTCCTTAGGTTGATTCAGTAAATTTTATTGTTTATCTTTGATTATGTTTCAATTTTAGGGCTCACCACGAATGTCACCTGAATATCCTAAAATTAAAGTCTAGCACGAGAAAATAGAAATCCTTTCTCTTTCAATGGAAATCTAGCTAAGGAAGGAAAGAAACAATGAATATGCAACAAATAATATGCAATATTTAATTTCCTTTCCAATGCAATTGTTCCTATGCTAATGCACATGCAAAACCATAAATGCCATTGCAAATTTTTTCTTTTTACCACACTTAATTTCTAGAATGGAGAATATTAAGATGCAAATCTTCAATTACTGATTCAATTACACTTTTTAGAATGAGGACTAAAAAAAGAATTGGTCCAAGCAACCAGCAACTAAATGAAAACAATTTTCAAGTGACCAAGTGATAAGAACAAACAAAAAACAAAACCAATTCTTACCAAAGGTAAATAACAAAAATGAAAACCAAATGGAGGCTTTAGAGAGACCACAAGAGACTGAAGATTCAAGGAAGTTCAACTAAAAGTAGGTTGACCAAAGATAGGCTCAAGAACCAAGGAAAAATTCATGCAAAAACATGGAGCAACAGTGGTGCAAAGGAGGCACCCGTGCGTTGCAATGTTGGTGCAAAGTGGGTGAGGATGAGGTGCAATGCTCTGTTAAAGACATAAGGGGTGCATTGCGCTGGGGAAAAGGATTCTGACACAAAAATTGCAAAAAATACTCAATGAAATTACTTTCTAGGTTTTTTCTTGGTTGGATGATATAACAAAGGTATGTCAAGGAGGTAATCAAACATAATGGACAAGGAAACCACCAAGGGAATCCTTCGTTACCGAGCGGAGTCACCAATTTGTTATATGATATTTATGATTACTGACAAAAGTATCTCCCCTAGGTGAGTCGGTAACCTAGAACAAGAAAGAGACAAGGAACACAATAATTTTCCTTAAAGTAAATAGATGATGGAGTGAGGCCTCCCTGGAATCCTTCACACATTTTTCTCCTTCTTTAGGTTGGAAGCTCCAATTCCAGCTTTGAATGCCAAAATTAGAGCCTCCATAGTCAAATAACAGAATCCAAGGAACTATGAGATTTATGTCGTATCATCTAAGTACTTCATTCAATAGATGAATATGGTATTGAAATATATGAAATAACAACATCATATATAGGAAAACAATTAATTCTTTGCATTAATATAATAGAAGGATATTACAAGAATAAGTAGTAGATGATATTGTAGAAGAGATCCTCCAAGCTGTTGTATTCTCCTTTCCTTGTCACAATATGCACCTCCAATCACCCTAAATGCATGAAATCATGGCCACTCACTACATCAGCATAAAGGAAGAATAACTCTCCAAAATCCAATTGCCAACCACATAGATGGTTGGGAATATATAGATAAGTATGGTAAGTTGGGAGTTCTTATCCAATTACCAATATAGGGTAATAGATCCACCTTTAATAGACTGATAGGATCAGAGGACAAGTGCTGAAAACTCCAATGTAGGGAAGTATAGAATCCAAATGTATTATCCAAGGTAAGTAGTTGAAACAAATTCTGGAAACTCTTAGAAGGGGAAGCTTCTAGAATACCAATCGTTCTCCTTGATTTGCAGAACCAACACAGGTGCAAAGTGGAGCAACTTGTTGGTGACCAATGCAGGCCATAATGGAGCATTAGTCCTTAAACAGGCTCAAATGAAGTTGTTTAGGGCTGAAAATCTTGGAAATGAAAGGTATATGCTTAGGGATTTGTGTAATATGGTGACAAGGGGGAATAGGATTTTGATTGATCCCATTAGGAGGATCACTTATCAGATGTGGAAAAATGGCCCATAAAAAATATGATATTGATGAATATAAACCATGTTTTGATATACCATATATCCCTCTACCGTAAAACCTTCCGGGCATGATACCTGTATGACCAACTCCTTTCGTGATTTCAATTCCCTCCCAACCATACACATTGACCTTGTGTGTACATGTACATACTTTTAAATCTCCTTGACTTGGTGTATGAGTTAGTGTACTTATGCATTGAAAAATGTCGAAGGTCGATACTTTTTCATTTCACACATTAGATGACGAATTTGTTTCATCCAATATTTTGTCTTCTTTATCAATTTCTTTAGATGAAAACCATCTACAAATGAAGCAACCAAATCACATGTTTCAACAAAGAAAGTATATAGTACACGATCAAAAGTAAAACACATGTAGTCAAATATAAGTTGTACAACAACTTAATGAACAAATTACACTTTGCACATAAATCTCCACTTACCTCATATATTTTCCAAGATCATGTATAACGTGTTTGAAATTGTTATCATAGTTTTTTGGGAGAGATAGAGGTAGAACTTGTTGGGCGTAGGAATTACACTTAAACAAACTGCTCAACACTTAAATTATCAACCTGGGGGATTCGTAAACTTAGAGATGAAGCACAGGCAATGCCAAATATGGTATGAATATTTCTAATGTCAATCCCTACTTACTTTAAAGGAAAGATTACAGAATCAAACTAAAAAGAGAAAAAGGAAACTTGAACCATCAAAATAACCTAAGACTGGAACAATTAAAAATGCATTTGCAAAGGGGATTTAGAAATAAAGGGGCAATCACTCTAGCTAACTATTGATTAACTAGTGAGTGTGTGTTTTTCTTTAGCAGAGACACTTAGCAGTCTCATCAGATGGACCCTTCAAACCTGCTTATGTTGAGATTTCCTTCTTTCACTAATCTGTCTTGTACTATCGTAGTCAGCTTGCATTAGTGCAGGAACAAAGATTTATGCAGAGGGTATAAATGGTGTCTTTACTAAAAGCGTTTTACTTCCTGCAAGGGCTTGAAATTTTTCAGGTTCAGAGCACTCAGATCCCGTGGCAAGAAACTAGTTCTTGCATGAGATCAGAGCTTCTTGCATTTAGCATTTAGTTCTTAAAATAAGTGCCTAGTTATTGCAAGTGTTATTATACTGTGAAATCAAATTGCACACAAAAATTAATGTTTCTGATTTTGATAGAGTGCAGAAATAAAGAAACAATCCATATAATTTATCTTATCATAAAGTATTTAATGAAAGCAAGAAAATTGCGAGAAGTAAACTAGAAAGGCTTGCTACATCACACCAATCTGCACTGGTGCAGGTTCATTTCTCCTGCTTGGACTAGGTGGGGAAAACCAACAAAATAGAACTGTAGAAAAGGAATAGCACACCAGCGTGCATTGGTGCAAGTTTATTTGTCCTGCTTGGACCAGGTGGGAAAACCAATCCGAAATAAACTGTAGAAAAGGAATAACAAACCAAAATATAATGGTGCAAATTTATTTCTCTTGCTTGCACCAGGTGGGAAAACCCATTCGAAATCAACTACAAAAAAGGAATAGCACACCAATGTGCACTGGTGTAGGTTTATTTCTGCTGTTTGGACCAGGTAGGAAAACCAATCCGAAATCAGGTGCAGGAAAAGGAAATTTAACTACTTCACATAGCAGATCCGCTTTCACTCAAATAGGAATACATGTGCTTGAAATTAAATCACACTTGACAATATAGACATAAATTACAAGGAACAGGAAATAGGGTAAACGTGCTAGGTTGGCTAGGCCCTAGCCAACTAGTGCATTTCCCTTTCAAATAGAAACACTGCTCAATACTTTATTAATTCATTAGCTTTCAAACAAAAAAATACGATTTATAAAACATGAGGTAGAGCTCTCTTCTTATTAATTCACTGAGGCAAATACATGCGTGAATACATAGTCCAGCCCAAATTTGGGCGATTACAAAGTACAAGCCTGTTACGCCTCTTTGGTTGTGTCTCTGTTCTATACAAACTTCTATAAAAAACTATCTCATCCTATTTACATTCTTAATTATATAGATCTTTGGCCGAAGGCCAAAAATATCATTTAACTAATTACATAACCGATATGCAGAATTTAGCTTCTCTTCCTTCAAAATTAGACAGTTCAACAAAACTGGTCGTAGCCACTCTCCAGCTGTTCATTCTTCATAAATTCAATCTTGGCTACTTTTGGATCGATCTTGCTATCATGGTTGAAGCTCTGTTTCCTTTAGATCGATCCTACTGTCATGGCTAAAGCTGCTCGAAACAAGGTGGTAATCAAGGAGGTTCGGATCTACTGCAAGGATTTGTTGTGATAGCACCGGTGCAAGATCCGATCTTGCACTAGGATCAATGGTTACGGTAAGCACTTGGCTACCAAATAAACATTGGAGATATCGATAAGTTACAAGAGTGATTATAAGCAAGAAATCATGTAATAAATAATTAATTAATGCTAAGTTCAGTTAAAAATATGAAATATAAAGTTCATACAAAATATGTCATCGTTCTTGAACTAGTGCAAGATGAGGGTGTCTAAGAGAGGTAAAACAATCGTAAATGGTTGTGATTTAGGAAGGGGAAAATGGAAAAAAGAGAAAATATTAGGGGGCTAACATCTTTCCATCCCTAAACTATTGCGTGTCCTCACAGAACTCTTTACTACTGCAAAAAACTTCAAAACTTTGAGCATTCCAGCCCAGTCCTGCTCTGTCATACTGTCATCAGCCTGCATTATTTATGACTTCTTTTTTTTGATTTTATTTAGTTTCTTTGTCACCTTTTTTAGTCACTTGAAACATTGCGCAACTTGTTACTTCCAGATTTTAACTTATCTTTTCTTCTTCTAAATCTCTGCTGTCAATTCTCCTCTACTCTGTTCTTTATCCTCCTGTGTCTTGGCTATAAGTTGTTCTAAGTTCTGGACTTGAAGCTCTAGTTCAACTACCCGAGCAGCAGGAATTACCAAATCTTCTTCTTTGGCAGGGGCTGTGTCTTCCTCAGGGACCTCAATATCCACCATGGTTACATAAGGAAACTCTTCTTCCTTTAGTCCCTCTTCTTCTAGTTGTTCCTCTGCTAGTTCTTCGTCTTCTGGTTCTTCCTCCTTTGGTTCTTCTTCTCCTACCTTTCCTTCTTTTGCTTCTTCTTCTGTGGGTTCTTCTCCTCCTGCTTCTTATTCTGTGGGTTCTACCTCTTCTTCTTCAGATTCTTCGTCTTCTTCTTCAGATTTTGCCTCTTCTTCTTCGGATTCTGCCTCTTCTTCTTCTGCTTCTTCATTGTATGGTTCTTCTTCCGGTTCTTCTTCTCACACTGGTGCTTCTTCTTGTATTGGAGAAGGAGAGGATTCAACGCCCTGTGGGGACTATGATTCTTTTCCTACATCAGATACTTTATTCTTTTTCTGGAGCTTTTTAATGAAATTGGCTAACAAAGCATCATCTTCGACCTATGCAAATTTTGCTGGATCCACAAGGAATGATAGGCTGTCATTTTCGAGGGTCTGTGTCTATACTGGTGGTGTAGAAGGAGTCTCTTCAACTAGTGCACTAGCTGTCTTGTGATTTGAAGATGGAGCCTTTTTTGCTTTTTCAGATCATTTCCTTTTTGCACTGGTGCAAGAAGGACTCCCCTTTTCATTTTTACTTAGGCCCTTGCTTTTGCTGGTGGGGTCGTCAATCTCCTTTCCAGCGGCTCTCTCTTTGTGCAACTGTTTTAACATTGCCTCCCATGTCATACTTTTAACTTCTAGCTATTTCAGGACCAAAATTTTTATCAGGCCATGGTGATATAGCCTCGTTTCGGCCTGATCTGCCTATCCATCCTGCACACTTTTAGCCATTTTTTCCAAGCTCTTAAGCCAAAAATAGGGGAAATTTATCCTCCATAGGACATGCCAGCTGGCTTCAAAATGCTGCAACATCCTAAAATGATATACCAAAGTGTGGTTGTATCTTCCCTCACAGGTCACAAACTTTTGTAGGATGAAAAGGAGGTGATTCCACTGTCCTTGCAAAGCACTGCGTGGAACTCCTACCTTCCAATCTACCTCTATCTTCTTATCAATGACGAAACACTGCTATCACTTCCGTCCTAGCTTCTAATTTTTAAACCATTGTTCACGAGTGTTCTCCAAGCCTATCACTACTGCTATAAATTCTTATGTGACTTTACATTTGAGAGGCTCAATTTTCACTCGGCCGTTTCTGAAACTCTTGGCAAAACTGTAAATCCACTTCTTTATCGTGCCCGTCAAAATTTTACAAGAACTAAAGAAAACCCAAGTCTCATAATAGTCCAAGACTATTGTAATACTCGGCAGTCTGCTCTACCTAACTGAGAGACAAGGGTACATTTCGAATAGGTGGCACCACTGCTTAATGACTATGAATAGTTAAGAATTTTACATGCAATACCGGGGAAATCAGCTCTTATAAATAGAGATCCAACTATCCACCATCCTCTCCATATTATCATCGTTTCATTCGTCGTAGATGCATGACAACTTTGAGCTCAGGCCGGATTGGTACTTGCGGCGGTGTTTTAATGGCTATGTGAGGTAATCATTATGTGTGAAGGACATCTAGGATTATGGCGGAGAGGGGTAATTATGTCCAAGAAATGGTTAAAACATTTCCGTATTCCTTCATAATTCAAAAAAGAACTTAGCATTCATTAAAAAAAGATCACGATTTCTAACATAAAAACACCTTGTACTTTAAATAATTTTGTCCTAGTTAGTATGATAGAATAAGTACTTGTCGGCTAAGTGAAAGGAATTCATATAAATTTTCATGATGACCAATTTTCTATGCTGTATGCTATGAAAATAATAACTTCTACTATGTTTTTGATAGCGTTCATGCTTGCACTGATCTGCTTGCACCACTTAAATTATACTATTTTGCAGGTACCATTCTACTTGCTTTATCACATAGGATAGCATGCTTGCACTAGTGCAAGCATAATAAATAAAAACAAAGAATTTAAATAAAATATAGGTTGGACTTCCACATGACTTCCTCAACTTATACTGGAAATTTGCTTCGCCCTTTCTTGATGCTTCAGAGCATATCCTTTTGCTCTTAGTGCGTGAGATCCTGAAACAAATTCATGAGGGAATAAAGAAGTGGGAAAAGTGAATTTTCAGAATTGGAAGGAATTCTATTACAGGGATTCCACGAATAGTACCAAAAGAGTGAATAAACATAAATGGGATAGGGAAAAAAATTTCAAGGGTAAGTGGGAATTTTTCGAAGCGGACAGGGTAAATTTAGAATAATGTGGGAAGGTTAATCATTATGGGATGAAGAAGAAAACTGAGGGAATATTACAAAAGTGGAATATGAAGAAAGGCATAAATTTTTTTGGAAGGTCTGCCTGCACTGGTGTAAGAAAAAATAACTCCAGCGAAAACTAAGCATTACTTGAGTAGAAATATCCATGCTAATTACCGCAATTGTATAAAGGTTGGTTCTGCTGAACCTGATTTTTCTTGGTGGTCACTAGCATATCTAAAGGTCAAGCAACATTTTCTTTTTATTAGAAATTTTTGATCTTCCAGCCAGCAAGATGGTTTTCAGGTTGATCCTTCTGCAATCACATCAGCGAACTGATTTTCATAATTACAGGAAAATACTTTTTCTTTACTTTTTTCTATATCTTTTTTATTTTTATTTTTAAGAAGAAACATAATTCATGTTTTCAAAAGGTTGGTATTACCATTTACCATTACTTTCCCAAATTGTTGTTGGACTTATTGTGTAAAATATTTCCTGGTAGGTGGTTGAAAATACTTCTTTAACCTGTGTCCATTTACTAAGAATACTGAATTTTTTCCATTAATAGTTTTAACTTCTATTGCTCCATTCTCAAATACTCGGATCACTTCATAAGGTCCCATCCAACATGTATGGAATTTCCATTTAAAGATTTTAAATCTAGAATCATAAAGGAGCACCCAATCATCTTGTTGGAATTGCTTTTCCTAAATAGACTTGGCATGCCACCTTGTATGTTGCTGCTGAATTAATATGTTCTTCTGAACAACATCCCTACAAAATTCATCTAACTCATTTAATTTGAGAAGACACTGTTATTGTGCTTCGGAGAGATCTAGTCCTAACTGAACTATAGTTCTGAAAGTTTTGATCTGGAATTCAATTGGTAACAAAACCTATTTTCCATATACCAGCTCATATGGTGTATGTCCCGTGCTATATCTCCAAGTGGTTCTGTATGCCCACAAAGCCTCTGGTAATCTTTTAGCCAAGTCCTTCCGATGCATATTTACTGTCTTTGTTAGAATGGATTCGATCACTTTTTCGTGGATTCCACCTGGCCATTTGCTTGCAGGTGATACGGCGTGGATTTCCTATGCTAGATCTTGTATTGCTCCATCACACCCTGTACCAGATTAGAAATAAACTATCGACCATTGCTAGAAACAATTTCTCTAGGCACACCAAATCTAGTAAAGATCCCAGTAAAAAGAAAATAAAAAACAACTTTTTCTGTAGCAAAAGAAATAACTTTAGCTTCTACTCATTTCGTAACAAAATATGTACAAACCAAGATATGCTTTTTACTTAATGATGTTGGTTTTATTGGCCCTATAAAATCAATAGCCCATTTTTCAAATGGCTCAATCATAAGTTGGGGGCATAAAGGCATTTAATTGGTTTGGTTAGGCTGGCCCATTCGCTGACAGCTATCACAATGCCTAACATACTGTTTGGCATCCTTAAACAAGGAAGGCCAAAAGTAACCAACAGAGAATACTTTATATGCAGTCTGCTTATCAGTGAAGTGGCCTCCTCAAGGTTCATCATGAGCAAATTTCAATATGTCAAACACTTACTCCTCTCTTACACACCTACGGATAATCAGATCTAGACTATTGCAAAAGAGATCTCCTTGAATCCATGAATATGCAACACTTTTCTAAACAATACTTCGCTTTTCACGGGTGGACAAGTGGGGTGGTTTTTTCCCAGTAACCGTGTAATTAGCAATGTCAACAAACCACGGGGAATCTGTTGAAATAGAAAAAATATGTTTGTCTAGAAAATCATCATTAACAGGAGTTGCTTCACGAGGATTATCTAATCTAGGAAGAAAATCTTCTCCAACATTAAATTTTCCTGGTCTATCAACAATACTAATATTAAATTCCTACAACGATAGTAATAACCTAGTCACTCTACCACTAGTTAATGATTTATTCATCAAACGTTTAATCTCAAAATCATTAGTATGCACAAATACTTCATATCCTATAATATAGTGCCTGAACTTATTAATTGCAAAACTTACAGCTAAAAACTCTTTCTCTATAACTGTATAATTTAATTAAGCAGAAGACAAATTCTTAATAATATAATAAATAGCATAGGATTGCTTATATTCCTCTTCTCCTAAAGCTGTGCTAATAGCCAAATCTGAAGCATCAGAGGAAATGTGAAAAGGCAGAGATCAGTTAGGACCTCTCAAAACTGGTGCCTGTACTAACTTTTCCTTCAATGTTTCAAAAGACTGTTGGAAGAAAATTAGGAAAATAGGATTGGAAGAAAGGGGAAAGCACCAAGCACTATAATCCTAATGCTTTTTAATGAAAATGTCAACTTTTTGGCATCATATCTTTCTTTGAGTAGTTTGCATGCTATTTAGTGCACCAACCCCTACTAAGGAGGAAGGGCACTCCTTCCTAGTAGGGATCACTGGTTAAGTAGGATACAATAATTATTTGTATTAATTATTCTCAATTATGTGATTGTTCTTTCTGTCAAATTTATTTATGAGTTTTTGATTGTAGAGAGCTTTTGAATGGTGTGACAACATAAGCCTTGGATTGGTCCCTCTTATTAGTGTTGCATTGACTTATTTACTTTTTTGTTATACATTTGATTGAACTTTCTTTGAATGTTTGTGTTCAAAATTTGATTGAGTGATCAATGTCTTACAGGAGTGTTGTTTGTGAATGAGAGTGGTCGCATAACAAAGTGATTTATTCTACAATTGTGTGACTCTTTTCTCATTGTGTTGAAGAGTGTAATAACTTGAATGTTTGCTAAGAGTGAGTTTGCAACGACCTTGGTTTGAGATTCATTATGATACTTATCATTTTCCCTTGCATAGAATTTGTTTGATAGCCTTGTAAAAATAACGCCTACTCGAATTGAAAATTAATGTAAGAGTGAATCTGTTGCTCTAAATTAAAGGAACAATTGTTTCACCTGCAATTTTGGCACCGTTGTCGCGGAAGGCTATTAGAGGTGCATTTGTGGTTATTTTATTTGCATGCATTGGTTAGAAGTGTGATAGATGTGTCCTTGATTTTGAGGGTTCTGTGTGGTAATATGAGAGGTAAGAACCTGCCCATAACTTCAACATAATAAAGCAAGCTTGGCCTTGCTTCAATCAGGTTAGATAGGATTGCATTACATGAGTAGTGAAGGAGAAAAATATGGTGCCCCTAAACAAACTAACCATGAAGGTAGAAGAGGAAGCGGAAGGAAGAAACATAATTAGGATTTGGGATGGAAAACCTACATACAAGAAATTATTTCGAAGACTAAGGTAGAATCCTCCACTTAGGGGAAGGTGATAAATATGAAGGAACCTATTAAAACTACCCCATATAAACCAGTCTCTCTAGATACGTCTTTCCTGGGAAACCAGATAATGTTTGAGGAAGCTTTGAAAACAAGCTCTAGGATCTATAGTCCTTCTATAGCAGTAGGAGGTGAGGATCAAATTCTGAAGGAAGGTTACGAGGATACATACTTAATTGATCAAGGATTGACCCCTCAAGAATGATCGTTTGTTCATCATACTTTAGAATTTGGTAGTGTAGTAAAACAACTTGCCGATATAGAGAATAAAAGTGGTTTGTTAGTATCATCAGAGCCATCTAAACATGCTGAGTAGGCTGAAAAACCTGAGCAGTCTAAGCAGCCCTCATCACCAAGGGAAGAATAATCTCCACCATCATAGGAACCACCTATAACAATTCCTCTGAATTTTTAACAAAATATCATCACTAGAAGTTCATTTACTATTTTTTATTTTCCCATTGGGAATATTCAAGGGCAGGCTCTAATGAATAACATGCCTTTATTTACACCCCCTACTTTTCAAGGTATTGTCTTAGAAGGCCCCGACACATTATTTTTCGTGTTTTATATCATTTGTAGAAGTTTTGACTACAACACTAAAGAACAAGAGTTTAAGGTGTTTCTAGCCACATTAAAATGGGAATCATGGAGATGGTATATGGGACTCAGTGGAGGGTCTATTGGTACCTGGGATGCAAAGAAGAAATATTTTATAAAAATATACTAGAATTAATGTCATTATATGGACTTGAAAAATGAGATATTTGTGATTTCCCATACACTACATCAGAGTTTGGAGGAATATGTTGAACGCCTTCAGTACAGTTTGCAAAAGTCTCAACACAAAATTTTGGATAAGGAGATATTTAAGACAATATTGATTAAGGGAATGAGGAATCAAAGCCTTAATATGTTGAATATTTTGGGTAAATGAGATATATCTAAGGATTCCTATGATGACATAATTCATATTTATCGAAGGAGCTCCATAGGATCTACTAGAAATAAAAACCATGACACATGATGAATTTTCTAGGTTTTTGATGTGAACAAATAATGGCACAACTTTTGCAGAAATTGGGAATTTGTTAGAGAATTTCAAATTTGACATCATGAGTTCAATGTCTTCCTAGATTGATATTATAAAAAAAAATAGAAATAGAGAGAGGCTGAGTGAACATTGACCATTTTTTGCTCACAGTGTAGAAATAAGCACCCTTTGAGGGAATGCCTACTCAATAGTTGCACCATATGTGAATGTGATAATGGCACAAATCAATTTCCTTCATTACCTCAACTTAAGTTGATTTACAAGGAAGTAGGGGAGATGTTGAAGCCACCTACTTTGTTGAATTTGAAAATCCTTGCAACCTAGACCACCAGGTACGATGCAAGACTCTTTTTCTCCTTTCAATTCTTGGTCTAATGTAAATAATGTTTAACAAAAACCCCAATAGTTTCATGGAAGCCCCCAAACCCTTTTTGGTTCAATATCCTCTACCTTGCTCTAAGTGGCCTATTCCTTCCTAGCCTCAACCTTGGCGAGGACCTTCTCTCCCAAACTATATGCATGTGCAAGTATTAATGCAATAATAGTAACAACTCCCTTCCAATGTGCCTATGAGTGCTCCTTTGATGTGCCCTCAACTTCCTACGCAACCCAATCCTAACCCTAATAATAAGGTAGTACAATAGATGCAATCCTCCGCTTTCCCTACTTACTACATTTCACCGATGGAATGTAATGAGATTTGACCTCACTCAGGTAGGACAGTAACCCCCATGTTAGGATATTCCGACACGTAGGAATAGTTAAGTATAACTTGTTCTAGTATAGAGTTAGGTAAAGTGTGTTTCTTTACTATGTACATTTGTAACTTACAATCCGACGGTCACGATATGTAGTGATCCGACGGTTCATTCTCTCCTCGGTATTACCGACACTTGATCCGTGGCTTGACACCCGATTGGTCCATGAATTCTATTTAAAGCGCATGGAGGGTCATTTGTAGGTTCACCGTGCATGAGAGAAGCTTATGTAAATTTTCATTCTTTTATTAATAAATTGCCTGTAGTAGCCACGTTGGCGCAGGCCGTGGACTGTTTCCCTCTCTGAGGGTTTTAACCACGTCAAAATACTGGTGTATTGATCTGTGATCTATTTGTGAGCGGTATCCTTTTGGTGTTCTGTCTGAGGAACTTACCCTGTAAATTCCTACATGGTATCAGAGATATTTGAGGGTCGCGTCCGTTGTTGATCGAAATCTGAAGTCGGTAGAACTGCATGTCACTGCCATCTCCTAGATCTGCTGTTTCTGACTGCTTTTAGGCCGAGAGTACTGCTCTGTTGTGTTGGGAGCATCTGTTCCAGTGAGCAACCCCTTTCGTTTCACGCGAAAAGGTTTCTTGTAGCCCTAGCTACGAAATTTTTTAGATCTGGAGGTACACAATGTTTATTTGCAGTTTACTGTTATTTTCTCTCTGTTTATTTCGGTTTCGTTTTATTTAGCTATTTTTTTTACCGGATCTATACCTTTCATTTCTGCTTATGCTCTTTGCCCTGCGACTCTTTGCGATCTAGGCAAATCAGAAACATAAAGGAAGAATTTTTCTCATGTGTATGCTCTTTTCCCTGCACCTTAGCGTGATCTCGGAAAATCAGAAACATTGAGGAAAATATTTAGTTTCCGGGTAAAGCTAACTTTAAGCCGTAAGGCTTGCTTTCTTGCATGTCCATGTTGGGTTTTTTGTTTTTGTTTTGTAGGGAGAAAAAGAGCTTTCTCAAGCAGGCACGCAATCCAAAGCATCCGTGACTAAAATAAAACAAAGCCCCCCCCCCCCTCTCTCTCTCTCTCTCTCTCTCTCTATCTTTTTGTATAGCTCACTTGGTTCAAAGCTAATTTAAGAGAGTATAGGTCTTGGGTTCAAATTCCCTTTTTGTTGAAAAAGAAGCGTTTTTTTTCATTTTCGCACATTCCCGCACTTTGCCGACACCTTCATCAACTTTTTTTAAAAATGCCATAACTTCTTCATTCGGAAGCCGTTTTCAGAACTATTTTTTTTGAACCAGCCTAATTTTTCAGGCTCTTTCCATTGGAACACTTATTTTTAGCATATCTAGCTTCAGTTTCTGTCAAAATGGAAATTTCATGCCAAGTTATCCTTGATAGAACCAACTACTTCCAATGGTGGTCCTACATTGTGGATTTACTTAGAAGTAAAGGTCTTTACCGAATCGCCACAGGCCAATAAACCAAGCCAAAAGATGAAGACAAAGCAGCCAAATGGGAAAATAGGCAAGATCAAGCACGTGGGTTGATAGGGATGTCTATCTCTCCTGATCTTCGATTCCATATTGCTGAACTTGATACTCCCGATAAAGCAATGGAGCAGCTTACTAAAGTTTTTGGAATAAAAAATGAACTTAGAGCCCATGAGCTTGAAAATGAGTTGCTTACATTAAACCCCAATGATTTTTCTTGCATTGAAGATTTCTTGTCCAAGTTCAAGACCATTAGACTTCTTTTGGAAGGTCTTAAAGTTAAGAAACAAGACAGTGCCCTTATCTATTGCATTCTTTCTAAGTTGGGACCGACCTACTCTGTGTTTGTTTCCACCTTTCATTATACAAGATAAGCCTTCATTTCTCAAGGACATGACTACAAGCCCCCTTCTTTTGATGCTTTTTGTGATTCTTTAATAAGATAACAAGAAAAACTCTTACACCTTGGTCTTCTTAATCTTGGAAACTCTTCTAAGAAAGCGTTAATCACCCAGCAGCAACCAAACTCAAAGAATCCTAAGAAGTCATATCCTAAAAAGAATGGTCCTAAACCAAACAAGGGTCCTAAGCAATTTCAGCCTCAAAATGAAAAATCATTTCACCAGAATGATAAGGCAAATAAAAACAAAGGCAAGAAGACTGATAGACATTGCAACTTTTGTAGTCGAGATGGCCACTTAGAATCTAAATGCTTTAAGAAGATGGAAGCCTTGGAAGCAGCAATGAAGAAGCATAACATCAATTTTGAGCACTCTTCAAATTCATCTTCAGGGCTGGCACTTTCTGCATGTGGTTGTCAAGCATCTTGGTCTGGATATGCACTAAATGTATCTTCTTCTTCTCATTCTCACAAGTGGCTCATTGATTCTGGAGCTTCTTATCACGTGGCCAAAAATAAAGCCATGTTTTCTTCTTTAAATGATTGTAACACCAAAAATATATATGTTGGTGATAATAGATCTCTTAGTGTTGTAGGGACTGGAACTGTTCATATAGACAATGGTCAATTTAATGATGTATTATGTGTTCCAACCTTATCCTCCAACCTTCTATCTGTATATCAGATAACTCATTCAGGTGAAGTTAAAATCGTTGAATTTTCACCTCTAGATGTTGTAATCAAGGACCTAAAGGATCCTAGACAGATTTTAGCTACTGGCATTGCTGATGATTCCACAAGGTTGTATAAGTTTCACAACTTTGGGTCATCAAATCTTCCCTCGGTATTTTGTTGCTCATAATGATGATGTGAGAAAACTTTGGCATGAGCGACTTGGTCACTTAAACTATCGCTCCCTTCAGAATCTATGTAAAGAAAATATGGTGACATGTCTTCCTATGGTATCTTGCAGAGATGGTGTTTGTTCCAGATCTGTACTCGGAAAACATCATCGAGATAGTTTTGAAAAACATGCCTCTTGGCATGCCTCAACCCTTTATAGCTTGTGCATAGTGATTTATGTGGTCCACTTCGAGTTGTTTCCTTCTCCGACTACAAGTATTTGTTAACTTTCATTGATGATTTCTCCAGATGCACTTGGGTATACTTCTTAAAACTCAAGAGTGAAGTATTTAACAAATTCTTTGCCTTTAAGGCCTTTGTTGAAAAATCTGGACATCAAATTCTTAAGCTAAGATCAGATAATGACGGAGAATATTTTAAAAACGACTTCATCAACTTTTGCACTGAGCATGGAATCCAAATGCAACATACTGTTCCATATACTCCACAACAAAATGGTGTAGCTGAAAGGAAGAATCGCACCTTAAAGGAAATGGCTAATTGTATGCTTCAATCTAAAGAACTTAGTCTTAACTATTGGGGCAGAAGCAATTAACTGTGCAAATTACATACTAAATCACACTCCTACTAAAGCTTTAAAGAACATCACTCCAGAAGAAAGAAGCATGGAGCTCAATTAAACTAGATGTTAGTCACTTTCGTGTTTTTGGAAGTGAAGCATGGGCCCATATTCCAGATGAGAAACATAAAGCTTTAGAACCTAAGAGTGAAAAATGTATTTTTGTTGGATATTCTAAAGATGTCAAAGGATATAGACTTATTCCATTTAAGTCCAAAAATGTTATCATTAGAAGAGATGTAAAGTTTGATGAAAATATATCGGCCTACGAGCCTAGTTCAGCGAATGTGCCACCTCTCTCTATCTCTTCTAATTTTGAACATATTTCTTCTTTAGATGATGAAAGCGAGGATGACAATCCTCCCCCACCTTCTCAGGATCCTCCTTCAGCTCCTCCACTTCCAAAATGGGTCTGTGCTACTCGGGATGCAGCAGGTGATCTTGTCGGTGATCCAACAGATCAACGTTGTACACATTCTCAGTGCGATAGAGCCTCTTCTTTACTAGCTCAAGCCTCAGCGAATCATCATCCTGACACATTTGCAGAAGCTTTAGGCCATCCAGATTGGGACGCAGTTATGAATGAAGAATATAGTTCATTATTGGCAAACGATACATGGGATCTTGTTCCTCTACCAAAGGGACGAAAACTTGTTAGATGCAAATGGGTTTACATAACCAAGTATGGACCAGATGGGAAAGTTGATAAACATAAAGCTCGCCTTGTTGCTAAGGGTTTTTCACAATTTGAAGGCATTGACTATATTGAAAGCTTCTCCTGTGTTGCCAAAATGAACTTTGTCCGCCTTGTTCTTTCCCTTGCTACCTCTTTCAAATGGGAAGTCCATCAGATGGATGTTAAATACGCCTTCTTGCATGGGGACTTGCATGAAGAAATCTATATGGAACAACCTATTGGCTTGATACAAACAGACTCCAGTCTTGTATGTCGGCTTAAGAAATCCTTTTATGGTCTCAAGCAAGCTCCTCGGGCTTGGTATGCCAACATGGATAGCTTTCTTTTAGAATCTGGCTTTTCTAGGTGTCATTCTGACAATACTATCTACACCAAGAAAGTGGGCAAGTCTCTTATCATTCTTGTTCTGTATGTTGATCACCCGATGCAATGAGTGCTAAGTGAACTATTAAAAAATCATGAGAAATCAGTCAGTTACGACTACCTCTCATGGAAATGGTCATACGTGAATGACTTACCTAACACAGTTGAATCCCAAAAATGATATCTTATCTTTACTGGTAGTGATCCCAACCTTATCAACCATGTGAAGTCCATCCTTAAAAAGAAGTTTGAAATGACAGACTTAGGACACTTGCATTATTTTCTCGGTCTTTAAGTCTTGCAATCCAAGGAAGGTATTTCCCTTTCCCAATTCAAGTATGCCTGTGAACTTTTACACCATTTTCACATGGAAGACTGTAAGCCAGCTCCTTCTCCCTTTCAGTCTGGAGTCAAACTTTCAGTCACTTGTACTTCCCCTGAAGTTGATGCTACCTTATACCGTCAACTTGTAGGAAAACTTTTGTATCTAACCCATACACGTCCTGACCTTTCCTTTACTGTTGGCCTTATTGCTTGGTTTATGTAAAAACCACGTGAAAGTCATTGGAAAGCAGCTAAAAGAATACTTCGTTATGTTTGAGGTACAGTTCAGTTTGGAATTCATTACAGTGCTGAAGCATCTCCTCTATTGGTTGGTTTCACTGATTCTGATTGGGTTGGTGACCCTGATGATCAGAAGTCTACTGCCGGTTATGTGTTCACTCTTGGTTCAGGACCTATTACATGGGCTTGCAAGAAACAAGGTTCCATTTCTCTTTCTTCAGCAGAAGTAGAGTATTGTGGTGTCGTAGAAGCTAGTAAGGAAGCCTTGTGGCTTCGTCAGATCTTATAAGAGTTTGGCTTTCAGAAGTAGCATCCAACTACACTTTGGTGTGATAACCAAAGTGCCATTCAACTATGCAAAGATCCAATTCAACATCAGTGTAGGAAACACATTGAACTACACATGCACCTCATCAGAAAGCTCATTCATGACCATGTTCTTGAAGTGCAATATTGTTCAACAGATGATCAAGTTGCAGACATCTTTACAAAGGCTCTAAGAGAGGCGAAGTTTATTAAACTTCGATTTATGGTTGGATTTCAGGAAGTTGTCACTAAGGGGGATAGGCTCTAGTGCTTCCTTCCTTCTCCTATTGTGTCATATTTGTAAATCCTTCAATCCTATCCCAAGTTGTTCTTGAGGGGAGATGTTAGGATATTCCGACACATAGGTAATAGTTAAGTATAACTTGGTCTAGTATAGAGTTAGGTAAACTGTGTTTCTTTACTGTGTACTTTTGTAACTTACAATCCGACGGTCACGATATTTAGTGACCTGACGGTTCATTCTCTCCTCAGTATTACCGACACTTGATCCGTGGCTTAACACCCGATTGGTCCATGATCTCTATTTAAAGAGCATGGAGGGTCATTTTTAGGTTAACTATTCATGAAAGAAGCTTATGTAAATTTTCATTCTTTAATTAATAAATTTCTTGAAGTGGTCGCGTTGACTCAGGCCGTGGATTGTTTCCCTCTTTGAGGGTTTTAACCACATCAAAAATATTGGTGTATTGATCTGTGATCTGTTTGTGAGCAGTGTCCTTTGGTGTTCTATCTGAGGAACTTACCTTGTAAATTCCTACATGGAGAAACAACTACATTTTTCAAAATTGCATAAGGAATTTCAACTCAGTTTTAGAAAACATTATCCCATTTTACACTTTATATGCCACTAAAAACATATGCAATAAAGTCCCTAGCCCCAAGAAGGCCTAAGTACAACAAATATATCCCATGGCTTTTTTTATGGGGCTGCGAAACAACAAATATGTGGACAATGTTTTCTAACATGGTGGCAGAGGAACACTAAAGCTGAGGTAATGGCCTTATGGGGCCTCTTATGGTTCACTAAACTTCTGGATATTCCCTACATCCACATCCATGGATATTCCAAAGTAATTATTGAATATATTATGAGAACAACCAAAATCACAAATCCCTTATTCTTTGATGGTTGACAAGGATAGAAATGTTATGGATACAACATAACAATTCCACTATCAAGCATGTTGATAAGACACAGAATATGAACGCAGATGAATTATCAAATAAGGGCTTAACAGGCTCATTTGGAAAAATGCACGTAACGATTTGTATAAACCATAACAACTTTGATACTGAAAACTTCCCCTTCCCCTGCTAGAAGTAACGAATGACTAATGGATGACTGCAGTTATTTTTTGCTTTTTGAACTTGTTTGCTTGGCCACTGGGAATAACGATTACCTCTACTAAGATTGACTTACAGCTGGATAAATTCCTATTTTTAGTATTCTCCATAGATGGTGTATAACTTAGTACCAATGTTATATGTTTCACCTATAGGGATTGCTCTACGAAGAAAGGTTTGGTAGATGAAGCCCCTGAATGATACATGATTCTTATGTGGGGGTAATCTGTTTCTGAACCCTCTGATGCAACACTTGCACTATCTGGATTCTAATCTTGCTTTACATGATCTCCGTCCAATAATGCTGCATCACTGTCTGGTAGATGAAGCCCCCGAATGATACAAGATTTTCATGTGGGCGTAATCTATTTCTGAACAGACTGATGCAACACTTGCACTATCTAGATTCTAATATTGCTTTACATGATTTCCAGTCAATAATGTTGTATTACTACACTACAAGATTGATTTGATGATGCGATCATGCATCTATTGGGAACTATCCATTTGCTATTTCAGGAATACATCTTGAACAAAATTGTTTTGCGATCTAGTTTTCTTGCGGTATATGGACTATGGACTGTATTTTTCCGTTGTCTTGCTGCATTCCCTTATATTTTGGATTTTCCCATGAGGCTCATGTATTGAACACTGTATGGCATATGTATGGCATATGAATATAAAATTATACTTTTTTCCGTACTGAAAAAAGTACAGTGAAATGACCCCTTATTCTTAAATGGAGAAACAATAAATAAAGAAATTTGTGAGAAAGACAAAAGATTTCTGATAATGATTCATACTAATAGTTTGATGTGCATTCAAAAAAACATACAAGAAATAAAACGATAGTTGGCTCTATGATCATATAAAACGAAGCAAAGAGCCGATGCAATACATCTCACTAAAATCTATTAGGCGACAAGGGTAGCAAAAAGTAGGGAACTAAGGCCATCGAAGTGTCCATTGCCGGACTGGAAGATGATGATGCCATGGCTTCTGCTACTGCATCTTCGCCCAAGAAGTTGATGGACCAACGAGCAACACTTTAGATTGGAACCGCATGAATTCTGATCTCATGGAGGTATTGTCTCAGCTGCATGTCAGCTCCATAGTCTATGTGGCATTTTCACTTGCTTGTGCACTCACCAAATTTATTTGGAACGATTCGTTAGAATCTTATACATTAAAATAAACTACATTAGAGAGATTATGTTAGACTATAGGTTAAAAATATTATGGAAAAAATAAATTGTTGTATGACTCAAATTTAAAGGCTTCATTATTAATTAGGTAAAGTTAGGACTTGTGCGAGTGATTTCTTTTTATAGATTTAGTAGTGCAATTTTAATTCTTACTTTAAGTTTTATGATCACTCATAAGGATATGGTCTAGCTAAGTTTAAGTTTTTCTATTAATTCTTTAGTGTAATTGTTTTTCAGTGATGCTCTACATTGTAACTAAGTTATAAAATAATCTAGTAATGTTGAGGTTAATTGTCTAGATGAGTACTAAGTTTCTAATGGTAATTAAGTTATAAAATAATCTAGCAATGTTGAGGTTAATTGTCTAGATGAGTACTAACTTTCTAATTGTTGTCTGCTAGCTATATGGATGAACAAACAAAAAAAATAGAACAAAATTCACTGATTAAAAGTACATGCATTACATTTGGATATAAGTTCTCTGCAATTTAATTGAAATGATCAATAACTAGTTTTAGCTTTTAAAATCAAGTTATCAATACTAGTTTGATTTATTGAGATTAAAAATTACTAATTCATTTTTAAAATTTTTGAGTATAGCATCACTAATATAGAAAATTTATTTTTTTTAAATAACATTACTAATATTAAAATTATAATTCAAAGATTTTATAAGTATTTATTTTTATTTATACTGATGCTTAAAAATACTAAAAGTAATAATGATAGCCTTTACCATCTTCAAATAAGAATATAAATATAAATGTAAAAAATTAAGTAATAATTAATATGATACTTAAAAAATATGAAATTAATAATAATCTATATAATATAACCAACCAAACACATCCCAAAGAAATTATTAATAACTAGAAAATAAACTATTCAAAAAGACTTTAGTATTAAATATGAGAAAATATTGACATAAAATAATTTATCTATTGCAATGCTATTTATAAAATTAAAAATACATGTGAAACCATGTATTGGATATGATAAATTCATGAGCCTTACAAATAAGAATCATTAAATCTTTTCATAAAATAAAACACACATGCTAAAAAATGTATTGTATGGGATCTCACCATTGAATGAGGACTGCTTTTCAAATAATTCTCAAGTAGAGGACATTTTTGAAAACAATAATTTTGTTAATGAGTTCACTAACCTTCCCAACTCTGGAGCTTTGCGATTCATCACAGTTGGAATGTTGAGATACTTGTAACATCATCTTCTTCAGAATCAACATATTGGTTATTGTTATCTCCAATATAGAATCTATTAGACCATACACATCAAACACCCTCTTCAAAATCAACATATTGGTTATTGTTATCTCCAATATAGAATCTATTATACCATACACAACAAACACCCTCATTATTTTCGCTGAAAATGTTTTGAGTCCTTTCATCATATGCAAATCCTTTATTTTGAGAACCGATAAACTCCTCTCTCATTTCAGAACAATTAGAATTTTTGCCAACCTTTGAGAGGCATTGTATACTTCTTACATTGATGCTCTCTTACAAATAGAAATGATGACATCTTATGATATCATGTGATTTTTGTAAAAAAATAGAATAATGAACTTTACAGAATTAAACTTATGCAGGCCAGAGGTGTGGAATTGTTATTCATTAACAGTCGAGTACCACATTAATTTGTCAACCCAGGAAAGTCCTTTTATTTCAAAGGTGACCTCGTACTTTATGCACTTTAATTTCAAAAGCATTAAAGGATATAGTACAACAAATGTAATTCCTATCAAACACTTACTCTGCGTTACAACAGTCTTAAACTATTGCAGAAATGAAATGAAATTAAGTAAAGGTAACAAATCTGCAGAAAAATGATGGCTGTTTGTAACAAAGGAGCAGGACCCTGCCCTCAGAATAAGGACGCCCATCACCTGCCTCTGTGACCAGTCGCCAATACACACCAAAATCCTATTCACTGGTGACACACTTCTCACAGCTCCAATCGATGAAAGGAACAACGTATCAACAAAAGGGAAATATCAGAAGCAAGGCTAAACACATACAGAATTAACACACACTTAACAGGAAAGCAATGGGTGAATCTTGTGAAGAAGGTGGGCCCTGTCCCTCTCACAAGATTCCCCTGCACACAAATATTAAATCAAATTGCTCAGAACAAAACTTTATTCATCTGCCAAGAGTTCTATTACAACAGAGATTCCGCCCTTCAGCACTACAATAACTCGGTATCACACATGCTAGTCTTTCAACTCTAGATGTATCCTCTTTATAGAGGAGACATCTATACAATAGATTTTCCTACAGTTTAATTCTTCTGTACAAAAATAGGAAATTGATTCCTGTTACAGCATACTGTTACAACAATATATATTTTTATCAGCCTTGGTTAATCGGTTCTTTCCGCTGTTGCAAAACGGATGGTCTTCGTCTATTTCCTCAGATTCCTCATGCTATCCTCAGTTACTCTATTGTTGTTGCTGATTCGGCACATCTTAACCGTCCCTTAAAATACTTCGTGTTGTTCCTAGTGTTCCCGCGTCTGTGGCTTTATTGACTTGATCATGCTTTATCATCATCGGCCGAGTATAGTCCTGCCAGCTTCAGACAGTTGCTGTTGCGAATTAAGACATTTCCTGCTTTAGTCAGTTGCTGCTTCTAGTGTTGCAGCAACTGCACAGTTGCTGTTCCTGGGGTTGGAGCAACTATGAATCATGATTCTGTGGACTTTGAACAATTCCAATCAACTGTCAGCAACTTAGCTAATTTCCAAAGATTAATTGTAAAGATAGCATGAATATGTGTTAAAAAATTAATCATATATCAAATGAGGAGAGTTACTTCATACCTTGGGATGATGAGGTCAAAAATGATATCAAGGGTTTCAATTCATAGGTTAAAAAGAGTAATATCATAACAAAATATAGGATCAAAAATAGAAAATTCAGAGTCCTAACATCCCCCCCAACTGAAAGGGTTCCATGTCCTCATGCAACGTTTAGTCTGAATCTGTGTCGGAGAACTGGGATGAACAGTGTAAATTGCTGATAGAGTAGCTCGAGAAGGCTTTATCCGACTTGCTTCTGAATCCCTGAACATTCTGTATCTGTTGCCATGCTGCTACCTGCTCCTTCTTGGTTAGTTTATAATGAGATTTATATTGCCGACCAGGTAACCATAAGAGAGGGAAATGAAAATGGTAGCCGATCCACTTCTCCATACATTTAACATAAAAAGGTATGCGTGAAATTGCTACCTGGAGATTGAGGGGATTGTAGGGGTGGTATTCCTATCTTTCCCTGGGACAATGTTCCCAAAATAACTTGTTTGCTTCAATGGCCAGTGCCCCTTTTGTTTTCACATAATGCTCGCAGTTCTGCAAAACCCCTGCCTGTAGCTTCTTTATATGGTCAGCCAATTCTGGATTACCTACATAATTCTGATGATTTGCAATGAAAGTAGCTGGATTGTGTGGTTCATTTCAAATCCACAGGAGGCAGTTTTTCTCATTATGTTCTGCTGACATGTAGGCGTTTTTACAAGTTAATTGATTAGCTAGAAAATAGATAAATGCTCTTATTTGAATATCACCAACAACAGGAAGTATATTCATCGCTCTATCTTTAGGCATAGCCTCATTGTCAAGATAGAGTTCACAAAGAAAATTTTGATCATTATGTGGTGCTTCCTTGAATGTTGCAATAAACTGGTCAGGTGTATTAACTTGGTACGGTCTTCCATCTCTAATTGCTTTTATTTGTAAGAACGCCAGGCGTTCTCTCAAGAATACTGCATAGTTAAAAGAGGGATTTCTTGTAGCCAATATCCTCTAAACCAGATCAAAGACACGAGATAGCCTAGCTTTTACCTCCTTATTTTCTTTATGCTGGGCTCTAGACTGTTCCAATGCATCCCAATTTCTATATGCATAGCTGAACCAGATTGATTTCTGTTGCTGGAATGCCTTCCCTTGTGAACGCTCATATTCTATTCTCCATGTGTCCTTTAGCTGTTGAAAGCTAGAGGTCTCTATGTAAGCATTTCTGGCAGAAGGAATTTCAGTCTGTGCATAGGCATCCTTGACACAGTGGAGTCGAGTGAGCTCAGTCTGTGCATAAGCATCCTTGACACAGTGGAGTTCAGTGACTTCAGTCTGTGCATAAGCATCAATAAAGGATATCTGTTCTACAGTATTTTGGGTGGGCCGTGGTGGTACCATGTCTTCCTCCATAACTGTTGGAAAGCCTGCTGATTCTTGTGTGGAAACATCGTGTTCTTTCTCTGTTCCTGTAGCTCCTGCCGGTTCTTGTGTGACAGCAGGCTACCCTGTTTCTTCTTTTATAGTTTTTAGAAAACCTGTTGGTTCTTGTGTGATACCAGGTTTTTCTTTTTCTCCTCCTGCAGCTCCTGCTGGTTCTTGTGTGACAGCAGGTTGTTGCATTTCTTCTGCCGCTCTTCCTACTGGTTCTTGTGTAACAGCAGGTTGTTGCTCTTCCTTTGCTGCTCTTCCTCCTGGTTCTTGTGTGATAGCAGGTTGTTATGTTTTGACTATAACAGCAGGTTTCTCTGTACGAGCAGGGGGTGGTGGATTAGCTTCAGTTATTGGGACCTGTACTACCTTATATCCTGCTTGAGTGTACAGTTCACCACACTAACTGCACATGTACTCATTGTACTGACTCTTTTCTGCTACCGTCGCTACCCGTGCTAAGAAGTGGAGATTATATTCATTCTGGTAGGCTTCCTTAACCATTTTTTCTCCTGCTGATAATCTTTAATTTGAGATTTAAAAAAATCAATTTCTTCCTGCAGGGAAGCTATGGTAGGCGGGGCTTGCGCACCTGCAGGCTCTAGTGGATGAGAGGATTGTTATTCCGCGTTCATTTGGGCATTTTCATCCCCAACAGGTGGTTCTTGTGTGTCACCTGTTGGGTCAGTGGCTGGTTCTTGTGTAGCAACCACTTGCCCAATATCATCTTGGGTGTCTATTTTAGATTTTTCGGCAGGTGGTTCTTGTGTATCAACTGCCTCAGAAAATGTTGTCACAAAGTTGTCAATGCTCTGCATCTTAGCTGCAGAGGGTGAGGAAGGGGACTGTTCTTGAATGATTGGACTACGGGGTGTTAGGATAATAGGTGGAGAACTGGGAATCAGAGGGCTGGTAAATTTAACTGTTGCGGTTGACCGTTTTCTCTGCCTCTTTAAGAGGGCAGGAAAATCAACAAATTTTCTTTTTCGGTCTCTTTCCTTGGGGCTGGGGAAACTATTAGGACTAGCAGCTACTTTGATTGAAGCCCTGGTTCTTCTCCTTTTTGGTGGAGTTTCAATTTTGCTGTTGTTTTCTCCTTTTAAGAGAAACAATGGGGGTATTATCCTCAGAATCATCAGTGGAAATATGAAGCACAGGAGTAGATGGTTGAGCTTCATTGGGAGATGGAGTCCTCTGCAGGGGTGTTTCTACTGCTAATTGCTGAGGAATTTCTTAAGGTATTTGTTCTGGCTGTTGGGGGACCTCCTGGGGTATTTGTTCCGGCTGCTGGGGAACTTCCTCCTGGGGTACTTGTTCCGGCTGCTAGGGAACTTACTCCTCCTGCTGAGGATCTTCTTCTATTTGGTGGGGAGCATTAATGACAGGGGGTGGTTGATTTAGAGCAAAGCCTCTATTTATTAGGATTTGGGCTAACCTATGGTGTTTAAGGGAAAGGGTTGGATGATTCGCTTTTTCAGCATAATGTGACATGTTCTTTAGACAACCCAATAGATAATAGGGCATGTTTATCAATTTTCGATGCCTCAAATGATTTAACAGAACGAAGTTGTGTTGGTAAATTACCTGGTAATGTCCTTCGCACGTTAAATATTGCTTGACAAACTCTGCGACCTTTGACCATGGTGGAGGAAGTGACTAAAGAGCGACCCCTCTACCTTTAGCTTCTACGTGTTCGCCCAGTAGAAAGAAGCCTTGCTGTGCATTCAAAATAACATGTTTCCTGCTGAACCAGCGTATACCATTGGTTGGTAGCCCAGAGAATTGGGCTACATCTTCCTCTGTTACCGGTATATGTACTCCCTAGACTGTAGAAAATATTTCTCTCAAATTGCATGCGAACTCCAACACTTGCTGTGTGTTGAAGTCTGGAAGTCTTCTGAAGTAGTATACCCATCCTGCCTACAGAAAAATTTGATAAACTTCGGGGTAGAGTTCCAGTAGTGTTGTTGTGCCAGGTTCATAAGTAATCAGATTTCCTCCCATAGCTACTGATTCAGCGAACAATACACGATACAGAGCCTAGTTTCCGAGTTTGAAACAGAGAAAACCGTTACAAATGAGGATGTGCCAAGGCAGAGTGAGTTTTAGATATTACCGCGAGGAATAAGGGTGGCGACGATTACGTGTTATGGAATAATTGTGATATTTTGGTAATCCCCCCCAAATCTACGGCTGAATCATTTGATTGGTAGTATAATGATTTCGGCAGTCGTATCACATCTCCGCATTAACTATAAATTAATATTCACACTTAAACATACGTACCTTTACTTTTTATCTTTAGTCGCACGCAAAAGTCTTAACTTGTATTTTCTGGCTTAATCATAATTCGAACGGGTTTTTAATTGTGACCACACAAGTGATCTGACGGGAAGTAGCAGTGACAACGTGTACTTGTTAGAGTGCTTTGCTGGTCCCTTGAATGCAGCGAAATATGTTCCATCAGGATGATGATTCGTTAAGTGCTGAGATTGGTTGCAGTGTTGAAAAGTGACATTTTGCCCGAACATAAGCTCGTGCGGTAAGTGGTGTTACGACAACGGGGAAATGATATTGTATTAACGGAAAGTGGTGTTGCAGCAACGAGGAATGACGGGAAGTGGTGTTAGAGCAACGAGGAATGACGGAAAGTGGTGTTGCAGCAACGGGGAATGACGGGAAGTGGTGTTGCAGCAACGGGAAATGATGGAAAGTGGTGTTGCAGCAACGGGGAATGACGGAAAGTGTTGTTGCAGCAAAGGGGAATGACGGAAAGTGGTGTTGTAGCAACGGGGAATGACGGAAAGTAGTGTTGCAGCAACGGAGAATGACGGAAAGTGGTGTTGCGGCAACTAGGAATGGTGTTGCAGCAACGGGAAATGGTGTAAAACTTGACTTATGATCCAAAAAGCGTTCCCAAGCTGCAAAGTGATCCTTTTAGGATATTTATCTTCAGCCATCCTTCGAAAGTAAGATCTGCAAAACAAATAATTGTAACATAGCAAACCCTTGGCAGGGATTATTAGTTCAAAAATCTAATCTAAGAATAAATAAATGAACAGAAATTTAAGTGCCTTGAGGGGAAGAAAATTCCCCCAAAAAAACATAGTGTAATTTTTCCATGCAGGTAGCTTTGAAATCCTCCTTAGAAACAGGTCGTTGATACGGACGGAGTCGGTATCCATTCACTAATAATGGTGTTCTATTATCATCAATCGTTAAGAGTCTCACCGTTCCGTTTGGAAATACAACATCTATTTCATAAGGTCCTAGCCACCTTGTTCTCAATTTACCATGGAAATTCTCGAAACGGGAGTCATACAGTAAAGCCCAGTTACCTTTCTGGAACTTCTTCTGCTTAATAGTTTTGTCGTGCCATCTAGTTCTTTGTTGTTGAATCATGGTTGTTTGGTGGATGGCATCTAATCTTTTCTTGTCTAGCTCCTGCAGCTGCTGCAACCTGGCTGTCTGTGCATCAGTCAAATCAAGGTTAACAGCTAAAGCAGTTCTCAAAGTTTTGATTTCAAACTCCAAAGGGAAAATTACCAAAAACTAACTCATAGGGTGAAAAGCCTGTGGTGTTCTTCCAGGTGGTTCTATAAGCCCAAATTGCTTCAGGCAGCTTTTGAAACCAGTCCCTCCTGTTCTCCTTTATTTTTTTTGTCAAAATAGCTTCTATTACTTTGTTGGTGCTTTCCACCTGCCCATTTGACTGGGGATGATAAGGTGTGGTCATTCTATGCTTAATATGGTATTTCTGCAATGTGTCTTTGAAGCCATGAGAATTAAAAGGAGGTCCTCCATCAGTGACTAGCTCCCTAGGCAACCCATACCTAACGAAGATTTCTTCAAATAGAAATGTTAATATTGATTCCTCATTAGCTTTGATAAGTGCCTTGGCCTCTACCCACTTAGTCATGTAATCTGTACATACTAGTGTGTAAACTCTTTGATTAGATGGAGGATTAATGGGACCTATAAAATCTAGTGCCCATGTTTCAAATGGTTCAAGAATTACCTGGGGATTGAGTGGAATTTCATCCCTCTGATTAGGCTGGCCCATTCTTTGGCAGCTATCACAGGCCCTGACATATTTTTTTGCATCTTTGAAGATTGAGGGCCAGTAATATCCCATCCAGAGAACCTTGTGTGCTGTTCTGTTATCCGCGAAATGTCCTCCACAAGGTCCATCGTGGCAAGCTTTGAATACATCATAAATTTGATCTTCACCAATGCATCTCCGGATCTCCTGATCGAGTCCTGTGTGAAATAAACAGCCACTTATCCAGCTGTACCTAGCGCTTTGCTGAATAATTTTCCTTTTTCCTCTATGCGATAGGTGTCATGGTAATTTTCCTGCAACTAAGTAGTTAGCAATGTCTGCATACCAAGGTGAGTGAGCAGAGATTGCAAATAAATACTCATCAGGAAAAGAATCATCTACTGGAATATTTTCATTAGTTTTTAACCGAGAAAGAAAGTCAGCGACTACATTTTCTTTTCCTGGTCGGTCTACAATTGTGATATCAAATTCCTGTAATAACAGTAACCATATAGTGACTCGAGCATTTGTAACTGACTTATTCATTAGATATTTAATGGCCGAGTGGTCGGTATGCACAAAAGTAGTATAACGAGTGATGTAATGTTGAAATTTGTTAATAGCATAAATAACTGCTAGAAATTCTTTCTCAGTGACTGTATAATTAAGTTCTGTGGGAGTCATGTTTTTACTAATGAAATAAATGGCATAGGGAAGACCATTTTCTTCCTGTCCCAGGACAGCTCCAATGGCAGTGTCTAAGGCATCAGAGGATATGTGAAAGGGGAGTGCCCAATCTGGTCCTCTCAAAATGGGAGCTATGGACAATTGATGTTTAAGCTGATCAAATGTTTTTTCACAATCATCAGTCCACTTAAATTCAACATTTTTCGTTAGTAACACAAACAGAGGGGAATCTATCTTAGAAAAGTCTTTGATAAATCTTCTGTAATACCCTGCATGTCCTAAGAAACTCCTCACTTCTCTTTGGGTTTTGGGGATAGCGAGGGTCAAAATTACCTGTATTTGTGCGGGATCGACTTGAATTCCTAACAATGAAAAAAAGTGGCCTAATACAATGCCTTCATTCATCATCATATGGCATTTCTCAGTACCTAAGGCAAGATGTGCTTCTATACACCGCTTAAGTACTTTTTCAAGGTTCTGCAGGGCATCTTCAAAGGTTGTTCAATAAGGAGTGAAGTCGTCCATAAAAATTTCTAAGGAATCATTTATCATATCAGAAAAGATCCCTATCACCGCTCTCGGAAATGTTGCTGGGGCATTACATAGCCCAAACGGAAGAACCCTATAAGCAAAGGTCTGCCAAGGGCTAGTAAAAGTGGTTTTATCCTGATCCTGGGGTGCAATCCTTATCTGATTATATCCGCTAAATCCATCCAAAAAGGAAAATAATTTCTTACCATCCAAGTTATCTAATACCTTATCAATGAATGGTAAAAGGAAATGGTCCTTCTGGGTGGCCTTATTTAGGGCTCTATAGTCTACACATACTCGCCATTTCCCATTTTTATTGGGTACTAGTACTAGCTGAGAAACCCATTCACTATCAGATATGGGATATATAAATCCTGCATTTAACAATTTTTGAAGCTCTTCTTTTACTATTTCCCTTAGATTGGGGTTCATTCGTCTTTGGGGTTGACAAACTGGCCGGGATCCTTCTTTAATATAGATACAGTGAGTGCACAGTTTAGGAGAAATCCCTTTCATGTCTGTGTAATCCCAAGCGAATGCCTCTTTATTTTCTTTGAGTAGCTTCATTAACTGTTGTTTTTGATCATCTGTTAGATTAAGATTTATATTTAATGTTTTACCTGGTTCGATTTCTACTGTTATACTTTTGGAAGGACTGCCAGCTAATATCTGAGGTAAATTTTCAGTTTCAAGGTTGTTCTGGGATTCTGATTCTAGGATTGCAGTGAGTTGATTATGTATTTCTGAGCTAACCGAAGAAGGTTCAGAAATAAAGTTGTTGATTAGTTCATCTTCAGTTGATTCTTTGAGAGTTAAAGCTTGTCCGACAGTTAAAATAGCTTTGGTTTCCTCATCCTCATAATCTACCCATATTGAATTATCGTTATTAATCATGGGTGTGGCATGGGGATAAAGAGTCAGCTGTTTGGTTTCCTTCCCATTAGATATTGTCATTGATCCAGACCTACAGCAAATGAAAGCATCTGTTGTAGCCAGCCAAGGTCTTCCTAGAATTAATGGATGAACCCCCAACTTTGTTTTAGTTTGTAACATCACAAAGTCAGCTGGGTAATTCCAAGATTCTACGGAAATTACCAAGTCTTCAATGACTCCTTCGGGTTTAATTGTAGAGCGGTCAGCTAGCTCTAAAATGGTTGGAGTTTCCCTAATTAAGTGTTTCAACTGCAGTAATTGTGCTGTTTCGAGTGTCATAATATTTATTGCTGCACCTAGATCTACTAGAACTTTAGAGACAAAGGTTTTCCCGACCTGAACTGTTACTGTAGGGTGACCAGGGTCACCATATTTCACAGGGGGTCTTTTTCTGTCATCAAATCAGTTAGTTCTCCCATCACATGAATTGTGAGGGGTTCCTTGGATTTTCTTCCAGGCTTTTTAATACAAATATCCCTAACAGTTCTGGCATAGATAGGGACATCTCTTAGTGCTTGCAATAATGGGATTTTGACATATAAATTCTGCAGTTCTCCTAAAAGGTTAAAAGCTGGTGGCTCAAACGTTTTAGTAAGAGCCAATCTTTCAGGAAAGGGTGGCTCTGCTGTTTGGACAGTCCTGTTAGAAGATGATTCAAGTGTTTCAGTGTTTTTGTTAGATGACTTTTCCTCTCTAGTTTCCTCTTTTTCAGAGTCAGTAATGTCATCTATGATGGGTTCAACTATCCTCCCAGAGAGTAAATGGATGTCATTACATTGCATAGGGGAGATAGGTTGACTTTGAATATCGATTACCAGCAAGGGTTTATTATTGTTTGGGTTGGGATTAGGTTGCACAAGCAGTTAGGTTCTGATTGACTAGTTATTCAGCGGGGCATTAGATGGTAAGGAAAGAGATTGCTGGTGTTGAGGAAATGGAATCTGCTGGGCTTCCCAATTTGGATTCCATTGATTGAAATAGGGTTGTTGAAAATTCCAAGGATTCCACGTAGTAGGGTCAGTAAAAGGAGGATTTGGTTGCTGCATAGGAAATTGCATCGGATTAAAGGGTGGGTATTTCATTTGATTCATGGGTGGGAAATTTGTTTCAAAAGGAGACTGATTATTCCAACGACTAAATGATGTGTTAGAACTCATACCTTGTCTTTGTGGCCATTGCCTCCTCTGTGTCATCAGGTACACTTCTTCAGCTTCTTCTTTAGTTGATTGCAGCGCTGCCTTTATTCCTGGCAAAGAAGGGCATTGCTGAGTTTCATGATACTTTTCACAAATGGTACAAATTGGTACCTTATCCAATGGGCATTCCCGCAGTGGGTGCTTTCCTCTGCATTTGGAGCAAAAGATAGCCAGGGAAGCTTCTGCTTCTGCCTGTTTCTTTTTAACCTGCAAAGCATCAATTTGTGAAGCAAAGGAGATTAACATTTCAGTTTTAAATTCTTCAAGCAGATTACCTATTTCGACTCGTGTTTCTCCTCCACTTGCTGACTTCTGGACTCTTGAATATGTACTGTCCCTGGTTTTAGATCTGCTTGCTGCTCCTCTGGAACAACTCATGCAGAGGTTGATAATCTCATCAAATGGTTCTTTGGAAATATCCCCTTTTCCGAGCATATTTAACATATCTAGGCAGTCATCTCGTACTCCTTTCAGTAGTATTGTCTTCGGAATATCCTTACTCATGGTTGGGTGATCTGATTGCTGCAGATTATATTGCAGTCTTTCTACAAAGTCCTCGAGATTCTCGTCCTCTTTTTGAACCATTTTGAGAAATTCTTCCTTCCTTTCTCTTGTTCGACAGTAATCCTGATATTTGCTCAGGACGTTTTCTTTCATCTGATCCCATGTGGTGATCACCTGAGCCCCTAGGCTCATAAACCATCTTAATGCGTTCCCTTTCAGTGTTGCTGGAAAAAATTTTAACTTCTGAGCAGGAGTTACATAATCATAACTTCTACACAGTATATCAAATTCAAAGAGGAACTCATCGAGATCTTCAGAGGATAACCCATGAAAATTAGGCAATGCTGCAGGTGGAATATTTTTCATAGGGACTGCTCCTCTTGGGAGATCCCCAATAGGAAATTCCAGGGTGGAAAGTGAGCTTTCCCCCCTTCCTTCTGCTCTGTTATCCTCCATTATTTTTCTCCCCGAATCACTGGCTCTGTCTTCAGTATCTTCTGTTTCTTCAGGTTCTTCTACTCATTCCTCAATGTGCTCTAGTGTTTCCAGCTTCCTTTCAGGCCCTAGTACTTCCTCTGTGTGATGATCTGTTTCGGAGGAATACTGGATTTGAGGTCTTCGGGAACTCGTTCTCTCAGATGCCTCAGCTTTTGAAATGATCTCGTCGATAAAGGTTTTTCTTCCGCCTCCTGTGCCCTTACCACCTGTGAAGTTAGCTTTCTTGCATCCTCTCATGCACCTGTTATTCTAAAGAAAAATCATTAATTCCTTAAAAAAATTTAGGCGCCTTCCCCGGCAACGACGCCAAAATGTTGGTCGCTCGAATTGTTATTGATTAACAGTCGAGTACCACATTAATTTGTCAACCCAGGAAAGTCCTTTTATTTCAAAGGTGACCCGTACTTTATGCACTTTAATTTCAAAAGCATTAAAAGCTGTAGTACAACAAATCTAATTCCTATCAAACACTTACTCTGCGTTACAGTAGTCTTAAACTATTGCAGAAATGAAATGAAATTAAGTAAAGGTAACAAATCTGGAGAAAAATGCTGGCTCTTTGTAACAGAGGACCAGGACCCTGTCGTTAGAATAAGGATGCCCAACACCTGCCTCTCTGACCACTCGCCAATACACACCAAAATCCTATTCACTGGTGACACACTTCTCACAGCGCCAATCGATTAAAGGAACAACGTATCAGCAAAAGGGAAATATCAGAAGCAAGGATAAACACATACAGAATTAACACACACTTAACAGGAAAGGAATGGGTGAATCTTGTGAAGAAGGTGGGCCCTGTCCCTCTCACAAGATTCCCCTGCACACAAATATTAAATCAAACTTCTCAGAACAAAACTTTATTCATCTGCCAAGAGTTCAATTACAATAGAGGTTCCGACCTTTAGCACTACAATAATTCGGTATCACACATGCTAGTCTTTCAACTGTAGATGTCTCCTCTTTATAGAGGAGACATCTATTACAATAGATTGTCCTACAGTTTAATTCTTTTGTACAAAAATAGGAAATTGATTCCTGTTACAGCATACTGTTACAACAATATATATTTTTATCATCCTTAGTTAATCGGTTCTTTCCGTTGTTGCAAAACGGATGGTCTTCGTCTATTTCCTCAGATTCCTCATGCTATCCTCGGTTATTCTGCTGTTGTTGCTGATTCGGCACATGTTAACCGTCCCTTAAAATACTTCGTGCTATTCCTGGTGTTCCCGCATCTGTGGCTTGATTGACTTGATCATGCTTTATCATCATCGGCCGAGTATAGTCTTGCCAACTTTAGACAATTGTTGTTGCGAATTAAGACATTTCCTTCTTTAGTCAGTTGCTGCTTCTGGTGTTGCAGAAACTACACAATTGTTGTTCCTGGTGTTGCAACAACTGTGAATCATGATTCTGTGGACTTTGAACAATTCCAATCAACTGTCAGCGAATTAGCTAATTTCCAAAGATTAATTGTAAAGATAGCATGAATATGCGTTGAATAATTAATCATATAGCGAATGAGGAGAGTTACTTCATACCTTGGGATGATGAGGTAAAAAATGATATCAAGGGTTTCAATTCATAGGTTAAAATGAGTAATATCATAACAAAATGTAGGATCAAAAATAGACAATTCAGAGTCCTAACATGGAACAACATGTAGATATTGGCTCTACAAAACACACTCTGACGTTACAATTATTACATGAAAGATATATAATTTACACATAATAAGGAAGTTGAAACAACACCCTATAAATGAGGAACAAACTCCTAATCTAAGGTTATGTTAAATGGTCACTCCATTAATACATTTCATCATTAATATCAACACTCCCCCTTAATGGAGAAATGGATTAATACATATGCCTAACACTTATCTAAACAATTAAAACTTGATTCTACCAAGATCTTTGGTAAAACTATCATGAGCATTGTCACGACTATTACAATACTTGATATAGATTTCTTTTGCTGAACTTTCTCCCCTGAGAAAATGAAACTGTGTATTGATTTCTTGTTTTTGCTACTCCATGTAATGACCCCTCATCTAATGCTAAATGCATAGCTTGTTATGGATCGTTTGTGATCTAAATTTTGAGCCCAATGGATCTTTTGTTATCTACACCTCAATTTAACATCAGTTGAATCAGTGTAACCAATACCATATTCTAAGGTTCCATGGAGATACCTTAAAACACCTATTTGTGCAAGAGAATGGCTCTCGAGGGGCTTTGAAATAAATTGAATCAATGCACTCACTACATAATCCCAAACTATCCTAGTTTTAGTCAAATAGATTAGACTCCCTATTAGTTCTCTATACAAAGTCACATCTCCCTCCGTAGATCCATCATCATTATGAAGTTTTATATTATATTGTAAAGGTACTCCTGCAGCTTTGCACTGATCCATTCTGAACTTTTCGAGTAAGCTCCTGACATACTTACTGTGTGACATAAAAGTTTTCCCAGAATCCCTCAAGACTTCAAGACCCAAAGAGTAATGTAACTCTCCAAGTTCTTTCATATCAAAGACTTGTGACATGTGTTCCTTTATTTCTTTAATGAGATTATCAACATTCCCTATAATGATTAGATCATCTACATATAAATAAATCAAAAGAGGGAATGATTTTTTTGATTTCTTTATATGTAGACGTTCTAATCGGACGACCCAAGTCAACTGTACTACTAACCTAGTTTAATAAAATATCGAGTCTAGTTTGGGTTAAACCTCGACCCTAACCTGCACTCAACTACTATTGATCTAGCGGTTCTGTTAATCGGACAGCTCTAGGCTTCTCTCGTGTATTCACAATTTATCCGACCTTTTCTTCCTTCCACTATGACTTCGGTGCTTCCGCCAGGTTTAGCTCTTCTTTAAGGAATTCAAAATTTAGCTAACCTAAAACATTGTACGTCGAAATTATTCAATTTATCTTAAGACACAGTCACCGAGGAACTTAAACGCAATAACACCAGTTCATATATAATTCTAATTCTATCGACCAACTGAAAATTAACAATACAAAACGATATTTCGAAGGAACTCCACCCTCCAGAATTGACCATTATGAAATAATACACATAGATACATAATTATTTCAATCCTTTTAGAGTCTAATTCAAATCCAGCCAAATCCTCTTACAATTGTCCAAAACATACATAAATACTTTACATCCAACAATTTGATCCTGAATCTATGGATCGAATCTATCTAATCCTAGATAATTACCTAAATTTCTTGATATTCTCCTCGAGAAACTCAAATAAGTCTTAACTGCTTGGATTAATTACAAAATCATTCAATAACTATATTCTAACTTAATTCCTATCTAGAAAACATTGTAAATTGATAGCTAAAGGATCCCACTCCTTTGCTTGTAAACTGTTTTTGGATTTTTGGAATAAAATGAAGCCTTTTTAATTTAAGCCTCGTGCTCCTACATCAGGCTCCTGAGGAAAAAATTCTTCATGGGCTCCTATCCATGAGCTCTTCTACAGAATGACCCAACTTCTGTAACATGGTTTCTGTTACCCAGGTAGCGTCAACAATTGGTTGATCCTTCCATTTGACCAAGTACTAAAAATACTCATGTTCCCTTGTTTTATTAAACACTCTCTTTTCCAATATATTCTATGGTTACAATGCCTTTTCCATAAGTAATTTCTTTACCCAATCCACCTGTTGTTCTTCCTTATCTTCTATTGTGTCATCTCCCTGTCCCTTTTCATACCTGTACAAATCAACAACATCGAAAATTGGGGATATTCCAATTCGAGGGGGTAATTCAATTTCATATGCATTTGCTGAAAATTTCCTTAAAGCTCTGCATGGTCCAATCTTCTTGAATTTTAATTTGTTATACTCCCTTTCTAGAAATCCTTCTTTCCTTAAATGTGCCAAAACCAAATCTCCAACCTCAAAATTTATTTCCCTTTTCTTCAAGTCTGCTCTATTCCTATACTTTATGTTATTGTCATGTAGGTGTTGTTTTACTCGTTCATGTACTGCTTGAATCATGAAGCAAAGTATTCTCCTTGAGCACTCCTCATTTTAGCTTTACCCAAATCTCTCAATTCAAATAATCCTCTTGGGTGCATTCCATAAACTATATGGAATGGACTCTACCATGTACTCCTCATAGGAGAATCATTATAAGCATATTCAGCCTATGCCAATACTTGATTCCATTATTTTGGATGTTCACCTGCAAGGCTTCTCAAAAGATTACCCAAGATTCTGTTCACAACTTAAGTTTGTCCATCATTGTGAGGATGATATACAGAACTGAAACTTAGTTTACTATCAAGTTTTCTCCACAAGGTCCTCCACAAATGTCCAACAAATCTGGTATCTCTATCTCAAACAATGCTCTTTGGTAACCCGTGCAACCTTACAATCTCTTTAAAAAACAAGTTAGCAACATGAGTAGCATCACTCATTTTATTACATGGAGTAAAATGTGCCATTTTTGAAAATCTGTCAAGCACTACATAAATTGAATCATTTCCCCTTTGAGTTTTTGGTAAACCCAAAACAAAATCCATACTTACCATATCCCAAGGCCTATCTGGAATAGGTAATGGAACATACAAACGTGTGTTTTGGCTCTTTCCTTTTGCATACTGACAAAATTTACTATTCTTCACATACATTTCCACTTCAGCTCTCATCTTCGGCCAAAAACAAAACCAGTTCAACTGCTCATAAGTCTTGTCTGCACCAAAATGTTCCCCAAGTCCACCACTATGTCTCTTCTTGATCAAATTTTCTCTCATAGAAAAATTTGGTATGCACAATTGATCCCTTTTACATAATAGCCCTTCTTGCAAGAAATAATCCAGCCACTTGCTTCTGTCTAACAAAAAAGGGTTTCTACAAACTTCAAATGCCTCTTTAAAATCTAGATCTTTTTCATATAATTCTTTAAGAAAATCAAAACCCAACACTTGAATTTGACTTTCTTGCACTAAAATACTTTTCCTACTTAAGGCATATGCTACTTTGTTTGATTGATCAGTTATATGTTTTAACATAAAACTAAAACCTTGAATGTAGTCTACCCATTTTGCATGCTTCGCTTCTAGTTAATCTTTGGTTGTTGCATAATGTACTGCAAGGCATGGTTATCTCAATACAATATGAACTCTTTAGATATCAAATAATGTCTCCACTTCCTCAAAGACTGCACTACTGCATAGAACTCCTTATCATAAGAAGAATATTTCTTCTTTGACTCATTCAACTTTTCACTAAAATACGCTATAGGTTTGTCTTCCTGAATCAAAATAGCTCCAATGGCTTATCCACTAGCATCATACTTCACTTGAAAAGGTTTATTAAAATAAGGGAAAATAAAAATAGGTTTCTCAGTAATTTTCCTCTTCAAGAGCTGGAAGTTCATTTTTGCTTCAACAGTCCATGTAAATGGTTGTCTGTCCTTCCTTATAGTGTCAATAATTCAAGCATTGATCTTACTAAAATTCCTTATGAATTTCCTATAAAAGCTACCAAGACCATGAAAAGTCTTACCTCAAAGACACTTTTTGGTGAAGGCCACTTTGTGAGAGCCTTGATCTTCTCTCAATCCATCTTTAGCCCATCAGCGGAATGAGCAAAACCGAAATACACCAAATCCTCTTTCATGAATGAACATTTCTTTAAATTTAACAATAACTTCTCTTGTTGTAGCCTCTGTAAGACATAATTTAGATGTCTCACATGTTCCTCTTTTGATTTACTGTAAACTAATATATCGTCAAGATATACTATTACAAATTTACCAATAAATTCTTTCAAAACTTCATTCATGAGCCTCATAAATGTACTAGGATCATTTTACAACCCAAAATGCATTACCATCCATTCATACAATCCTTCATTGGTCTTAAAATAAATTTTCCACTCATCTCCCTCTCTAATTTTGATTTGATGATAACCACTTTTTAAGTCTATCTTTGTAAAATATCTAGCCCCACTCAAACAATCCATCAAATATTCAATTCTAGGTAGAGCAAATTTGTACATGATTTTTATCTTATTGATTTCTTTTGAATCACTGCACATTCTCAAGCCTCCATCTTTCTTTGGGCTCAACACTTTTGGCACTGCACAAGGACTCAAACTCTCTCTAACTATTCCCTTGTCTAACAGTTCCTGAACCTATTTCCTGATTTCTTCATACTATGTGGGGGTCATCCTGTAAGCCGCTTTATTAGATAGATTTGCTCCTGAAATCAAATCTATGTGATGACTGATGTTTTTAGTGGGTGGTAATTCGTCAGGAAAATCATCTACAATGATATCACAATATTTGTCTAGTATCTCTTGAATTTCAATTTGTAAATCAAAAACTTCTGTGGAAGTAATTATTACCTTGGGCTTGCAAATCAACGCAAAATTTACCTCATCCTCTTCCATTCACTGCAAGTACTCCTTTCCACTCAGCAAAAGGGTCTTTGGATCAGGTTTCCTTGATGCATATTCTTCCTCCACAGGCAGCAATGTATGATTAACACGATTTTTGCTAAATTTGTATGTGTTCCTTTTTCCATCATGCATAGCTCCTTTGTCATACTGCCAAGATCTTCCCAACAATATGTGACACACATCCACATGCATCACATCACACAAAATTTTGTCTTTGTATTTTCCCAACTGCAACTCTACTTCACATTGCTCATTCACTATTAACTGATACCCCTTTTGAATCCATCACACCTTGTAAGGTGTTTGGTGTTTCTTGGATTTCAAATTCAACTTATCCACCACTTTTGTGGAAACTAAATTATATGTACTACCACTATCAATTATCATCTGACAATACTTCCCTTGAACCTTGCAGAGAGTCCTGCAGAAGGTCTTTCTTTGTTCTGGTTCAACAATTTCCTTAGCTTGCTTTAGTAAAACTTTGTTAAATACCAAAGACTCTACTTTCTCTAGTACATTTTCTTCTTCTATTATCTTTGTTGTTTCCACTTCAGTCTTAGCAACAATTTTTTTCCTATTATTTGTTCCTATGTTTTCTAGGCACTCATAAGTTTTGTGTCCCAACTTGTTACATCTGTAACATCTCACTTCTCTTCCTTTTCCTCTGCCTCCTCTTCCTCTAGAAAAACTCCCTCTTCCCCTTGCATCACCTCCTATGGGTGCATGCTAACTTGAGTTGTTGTTAGCTCTATCTCTACCTGTTGTAGATCTCCCTCTACCACCTTGACTTCCCCTTCCTCAGAAATTACCTCTATTCTTGGTAGATTGCTTCCTCATGAGTTTTTCTTCGGCCTTCCATACTATCTCATAGGCCTCTTCTACTATTTTAGGAGACAGTACACTTATTTTATCTTGGAGCTACATTCTGAGTCCATTTACATATCTTGCAACCTTCTCATCTGTATCTTGGAATTGTCCTGCTCTTATGCTTACTTTGTAGAATTCCTCTGTGTATTCCTTTACTGTCATATACCTTTGTCTAAGATTTTGCATTTGTCTAAACAATGCATGCTCATAATCACTTGGAAAAAACTTAATTTTCAGTTTTTCCACCATCCTATTTCAATTCTTTATTGGTTGTTTGCCAAGTCTTCTTCCTTCTACCTGCACTGCATTCCACCAAAGTGTTACATGTTCTTTCAATTTGGTGACAACACACTTCACTTTTTTTCCCTCTTTTGTTTCTTCATAATCGAAGAATTTCTCCATGTCATTTATCCAATCTATCAATTCCTCAGGGCTTAAGCTTCCTATACAAATTGAAACTTCCAGTCTGGGCTTAGATGTGGACCTCAATACTGACTTAAAGAATCTCATACATTTGTAGGTTCCTCTTGTTCTGTAGTGTCATCTTCAAGTTCACTAACATCTCAAGCATCTGTATCTCTTCCCATTTCCATTGCTTCTAATTTAGCTTGCATTTGTTGCCTAGCTTCGAGCACTTCAACATTTGCAACTGGTCTTCCGCTTCTTCAACCACCACCTCTTCCTCCAACTTTGAAGGCCATATTGGATTTCTTTTTGTAATCCTTGAGATCCTGTTCAATATCAATAAGCTCCTCTAATACCACAACTGGTGGCCTCGGTGTAGGTGTAATGGATAATCGTTTAAATCTTGAATTGATATCCTCAAGTGCAGGTGGAAGTTCTTCTCCAAATTCCCTTGGAGTTTCAGTCATCCACCTCCAAATTTAACTATTTCTCTAAAAACAACCAAAATGCTAATATTACCTAAAAATTAATAGAAACTCCACTTATAAGAACTCGGAGAAAATAATGTTTCCATTGATAAAGCTCCTTAGGTCCACAATCTGAATTAAACCTCGTAGACCTTTACTGCATGACCACCATTGGATCACGACCTCCCCGTCGGATGACTGCAATTGTCTGGACTTCAATGGAATTAAGCCACACTTGAATTTCTCATCGAGTCTGAAAATTTTATTAACCTCCGTTAACTTTTCGACGTGATATTCATTGGATCTCGCTCCCCTAATTGGATGACCAAAATCAACTGTACTATTAATCTAGTTTAATAAAATATTGCATCCGGTTTTGGGTTAAACCTCGACCCTAACTTGCATGCGATTACCATTGATCTAATGGTTCTGTCAATTAGACGGCTCTAGGATTCTCTAGTGTATTCACAATTTATCTGATCTTTTCCTCCTTCCGCTATGACTTTAGCGCTTCTGCCACGTTTAGCACTTCACTAAGGAATTCAAAATTTAGCTAACCTAAAACACTGTACTTCTAAAATATTCAATTTATCATAAGACACAGTGACTGAGGAACTTAAACACAATAGCACGAGTTCATATAGAATTCTAATTCTACCGATCAACTGAAATGTAACAATACACAATGATATTGTTTGGTCAATTTAGTGTGTCCTAAATTGCTATATAAATTGTCAATCCAGGAGTCGTAAACTGCTGAAGTGAAGTGCACTATATATGCAAGATAACTGATTTCTTACTTCTTTTTCGTTTTTGATTTTTGGTTTGTTTTTGGGTTTATCTTCTTGTTGATTCCCTAATGTGAGATGGCAATTCTAAAAATCAAGTATGGATATAAGTGTTCAAGGCAATGGTGACCTTTAAAATAATTTTTAAACTTCAAAGTTTTCAAAAAGGTTTTCAAACTTGCAATGATGAAATCAATTACTAAGAGAAAAATAAAAATGTGCCTAAATTATAATTAAGCCAAACAGTGAGCTAGTGACTATGAAACCCAGTATCCTTTCTGTTGTATGAAAAGAAAAATGAACTCAAAGAAATTCAAAAACTGTAAGCAAAGTAAACTAAATCATATTACATGAACTCATATTCTGACCCCTCACCATTTGACTCGCTCAGGCTATAGGAGATAATCATAAACAAATTGAGTAATCTGATATCTAAATTGCATAAAATGAAACTAAGATCAAACTACGCATTCATACTTCAATCCCTCACCATTCGACTCGCTCTGGCTATAGGACGTAACTGAAAATGACATCAGTAATCTAATCACTAACTTGCAAAAAAATAAACTAATATCAAACTACGCATTCATACTTCAATCCCTCACCATTTGACTCGCTCTGGCTATAGGAGGTAACTGAAAATGACATGAGTAGTCTAATATCTATCTTGCAGAAAAGTAAATGAACAAAACAAAACTGAAAGAAATAAACAGTGCTAGAATTAGAACTAAGAAAATAAATCAACAGAAGGACAAGATAATTCCATCATGTCATTAGTCATTAAAAAGCTATGTGCACTTGACGGAGCTATCTATTAGAACTTGAAATAAAGACACTGATAAGTTAACAGTCATTAGAAAGCATAAAAGAAACTATGAACAACAATCTACACGAATACCATAAGCAGTGTAATATATACAAGCAAAGATTATGGCATCAGGAACGTAGATGAAGAAAGCATGAAACTATACAGTAATTATAGAACCTTGGTGTACAGGGGCCCTCTGCAACCTCGGTCAATCAGAAATCAATCACGGATTGAGCTTAAAAACAGTGTCTTCTCATGCATTAAAATGCAGTCATAACATAAAGATTAAGTCACGGCACACTGGCTCGTAAAAAAGAGAAAATTACATACAAAAAGCTATCTCATATTCTTATGAGAATGCTTTATTTATAACCGGAGATGACACAACTACTTCCTAAAATCTGCGCTGATAAACAGACACGTGAATGACCACGTCCAGAAATCTAGCAATATGGTAGCCGTGAAAATTAAATCCAAGGAGGGTGGCTGTTAGATTTGGTTCACGGAGCAGTCCACAGGTGTTAGCATGCCTCCTTTGATTTAGGAATTTGCCACGCAAGTCTTCACATGGTGAAAAATAGAGTTCTGCCACTGTAAAGCTCTTAGGTTAACCACCGCTTGACTGTCTTTGACCACGGCCTTCTGTGAGTGATTCGGCTGAACCAAGGGGACACGTTCCATGTCGACATCATTTACAACTTGCCCATGTGGCCAGATTCTCCAGTAGACACCTGTAACATAGACTTCAACAAAAAGGTTGTGGAAAGTTGAGCTGGCTACGGAAAGTGACAAGATTTCGCAGCTGACTGAGCAAAAATCTAAATCAAACAACAGTCACAAGACATAGTTAAGAAACCATTTTATATGCTCTTTTTAAACGAATATGCAATGATTTGAAAGCTTGGAGGTTCAGGTAACTAGAAAAAAGGCTAAAAAGGTGTATAGGGAAGATGCATGTTTAGGACTCAACATACCCCCACTGTGAAGGTGTTGCATGTCCTCATGCAACCAAAATTTTAGTCATCCCCCTTTAATCTATGTATTCTGAAGCCTCTGCTAGTACATCCAGTCCTCTTCTCTTCTTTCTTGGTGCTACCACCATCCTGGGTTTCCTTATCAAACATCTAAATTTGAGATTGATTAATTCGTTGCTCAACTTTCTGCACTTTTTCTTTAATTTCTTGTTCTTTTTCTGCCATAGTCCCAAATGTAGCATGGTATTATCATGAATGATTTTGTCCACTTTGCTTTGCTCCTTTACTGCTTCATTTTCTTGTTCAATGTTCCTCTTTAAAACCTCCATTTCAAACACTTCTTGTTTCAAGGATTGGACTTGTGCATCTTGTGTTATGTGAGGCAGAGTCGATGATGTGCTCAGGCCTGCAGTTGCCTTCTCTAAGGATTCGAGGTAATCATACAAATATTGCTAACGTGGATCTATTTAGGGTGTTTTCCTTGGGCTGGCTTCAAAGTCTTGTTGAGGAGGAGGATTGTCTTCTAATTCTGGCCGAGAAGGACTTATATCAACATCTGGAGGACTGGTTTCAATATTTGGCTGAGGATGAGGTGGACTGCGGCCAGCTGGAGGTTTCTCGGGTGTTTCCCCACCCAAGTCGATGAAGTGGGGTCCTTTTACTTGTATTTTCTTCCACTTTCCTGTAAGCCTGCTGCTTCTTCTTAAATACTGTGGGCTAGTACTCTCTTCTTCCATGCTCTGTTTTCCTTTTTCTTTCTTCTTAGTTGTAGCAGCTTGCTTTCGAAGATGCACTAGTCTCTCAGAAAACACTTGGTATTCTTCCTCTACAGATGGCTCTGGTGATTGGTAGACATCTTATATGTTCCCTTTTCCTTTCAATTTTATGTGTTTTCTGTCCTTAGTTCTTTCCTCCTTCTCTTTTTGACCAATTTCTTTAGTTTTGCCAATATGAGAGTCTTGGATTATGGCACTTTTTTCTTTTCTCCTACTCCTTCTTGGTGCCTTTGGTGTACTACTTTTAGGTGCCTTAGATGGCTCTTGAAAGTAGTTTCTTACTAGAAACCGTTCCCAAGTATCTTTGTTTTTCTTCAATTGATCTTCAATTAGAATCCTCATGAGTCCATGATGATATAAATGAGGTTGTATGTCCCTATGTTCTTTTGGACTATGGTGCTCATCTTTTTCAAGCTCAACAATAAGAAATAGGGCAGATTAAGCGTTTGGTTCTCTAAGAAGTTCATCAATAACCTAGTATGATACATGTACATTGCTCCAAATCAGCCTTCACAAGTGATAAACTTTTGAATGATTAACAATAAGCTCGCCCACTCTTCTTTTAATGCATGAACAAGAATTCCTTTTGTGAATACAGTAATGTCCATACCTGGGTTACGTAATATAATTCTCCATGCCTGCTCATCCAGACTTTTGTTTTTAAACCAACGCTCACCTTCCTGGGGTAAGTCTGTGGCAGCTGCGATTGATGCTTCAATGACCATGAACTTAAGGTCTCCAATCTCCACCACCTAGCCGTTGAAAGACCTTGCAAAGGCTTTTGTTACTTCTTTATTGTGGCCCTTAAATTTTTGAATAAAGCGGAGCCATTTATCCTTTTTTAGCAAATCTTTTACTTGAGGGTATCCTTATAAGAACTTAGGCCCTTCCGGTTCTGCTCTCAATAACCGTCCCAGCCTTTCCTCTGTTTCAAATTCAACTAAAATTCAACTGCGTATGAGGGTTTAACAGAGGTAAGATGGCTAGGTTGCAGGGTTTATGGAAAAACATTGGCTGAAAATGGAAGATGGATAATAGGTAACGGGAGTGTTCAAGAACTGTAAGCGGAAACAGAGGATGAGCAGCCGAGGTGAGTTCACAAAATGGTTTGGAGACGTATGTGAATGAGGTGTGGCTTTAACAAAATGGTAGGGTAGTGAAGTGGAGTCGGAATTTTTGAACTGAATGGCTGCGTAAGACATGTTACACGTTGATGAAATGGCTTCGAAAAGTATGGTGGAGAGGAGTTGTAATTAAATGGGTCACATCTCATAAGTACAAGTGGAGTGTGAAAGTGAAGTCATCTACGAGTTAAACCCGAAAATTAAATATGAGACTGTTTAGGGAATAAATTCATGGTTCATGGATTAAGGTCGTTGAATGGTAATGGAGCTATTGTGGTAATCATTGATATAGTGGAGCTTTAAGGTTTAATAACTATGAAAAATTGTGCCTTTTATTGCTATTTGAAAGAAAATTTTACTCATACCTTGGAATCTTTGTCATTTGTTGTCCATTAGCCCTTAATCAACTGATCCCTATTGACGTGTGTAGATGGTCCATGTCTTCATAGCATATGCTCAGTCATACCTGCATTTTCATGATTATTGCACTAACATCTTGACTGTAAATTTAAAAAACAGAGTGGTGGCTGCGGAAACTGACACAACAACCACTTGGATGAATAGAGATAGTTAGATAATAACTATCTGAATGGAAATGGTCATGAAAAAGACTTGTATTGATGAAATGGAGTGATATGAAGTTGAGTGGAGTGAAATGAAAATGAAATGGAGTGGGATGGAAATGAAGTGAAGTGAAAATGGGAAAGACAGAGAGATCTTTTATTTTTTTGAAAATATAGAGTGTCAGGTGTTCCTGATTTTCACTCTACATTTTCTGTATAAGACTGTCAGTTAGTGATTAGTTTTCAGGCTTATACAATTATTTATTTATTTTGTTTTTAACAGAAAAGAACAAAGGCTAGGATATTGGGGAAGAAGGATTCTTCTTCACCAACCTTATTGCAGAATTCTCTTGAAACATTTTGGCAAATTCCTATTTTGAGAGTGGCTTATGATAAATCTTTAATATGTGGCCATTCAGAATAAGAGGAGTTTGAAATTCATCATTGGTCTTGATTCTTACCGCTCCATTGCTAAAAACTTTGTCAATCTCATATGGCCCAAGCCAATGGGTATGAAATTTACCTTTGAAGTCTTTAAACTTGGAATCAAATAGTAATGCCCAATCTTCCTCTTGAAACTTTTTCTCTTTGATGTATCTGTCATGCCACTTAGCTCTTTGATGTTGAACTAGATTAGTTCTTAGGATTTCTTCTTGTCTGATCTCATCTAGCTCATTATACTGCTCCATTCTGTGCTTTTGGGATTCTAATAAATCCATCCCCAACTGAACTGCCATCTTGAAAGTTTTGACTTGAAACTCAATGGGGAGTAGGACTTCTTTCCCATAAACAAGTTCATAGGGAGAATGTCCTGTTGTATTCCTCCATGTTGTTTTGTAGGCCCATAAGGCTTCAGGAAGCCTTTCAGCCCAATCTCTTCTGTGTAGATGAACAGTTTTGGTGATGATGCTTTCAATAACTTTATTTGTAGACTCCACTTGGCCATTTGCTTGCATATGGTAAGGAGTAGATTTTTTGTGCTTGATTTTGTATTCTTCCATCAGCTTCTCCATCATGTTGGATGTAAATTGACTTCCCTGATCTGTCACAATTTCTCTTGGGGCACCAAAGCGAGTAAAAATATCTTCATAAAGAAAACTAACAACTGAATTTTCAGTAGCAGAAAGTAATGCTTTGGCTTCTACCCATTTAGTGACATAATCAGTGCATGCCAATATATACTTCTTTTGCTTAGATGGTGGATTAATGGGTCCAATGAAATCTAAAGCCCATTTTTCAAAGGGTTCGATGAGTACGTGTGGTTGTAATGGAATTTCATTTGAAAGAGTCGGTTTCCCTACTCTTTGGCAGCTGACACACTTTTTGACATATTCTTTTGTATCCTTGAAGAGGGAAGGCCAACAATATCCTAAAGAAAGGATTTTATAGGCCATCCTTTTGTCAACAAAGTGTCCACCGCATGGTTCATCTTGACATGCCTTGAGGATGTCAGGCATTTCATATTCCCAAACACATCTTCTGATCACACAATCTGGCCCTGTTTTAAACAATTCGTTAGAAATCCATGAATATTTTGAACTCTCCTTAATAATTCTTCTTTTTTCACTAGGAAATAGATGTGGAGGTACTTTCCTTGTAACCAAATAGTTAGCAATATCTCCATACCAAGGAGTCTTAGTAGTTACTACAAATAAATATTCATTTGGAAACTTATCCTCTACAGGAGAATCTTCTTTAGTATTTTGGATCCTAGACAAGAAATCAGCTACTGTATTTTGTTTTCCTGGTCTATCCAACACAGTAATATTGAATTCCTATAAAAGTAAGATCCATCTTGTAACTCTTCCATTAGTAACAGGTTTGTTCATTAGATATCTAATCGGAGAATGATCAGTATGGACAAAAGTTTCATAGCCTGTTATATAACGTCTAAACTTATTGATTGCATGAACAACAACTACGAACTATTTTTCAGTCACAGTATAGTTCAACTCAGTGGGAGTCAAATTTTTATTGGTATAGTAAATAGCATAAGGAACTAAATCGTTTTGACCCAACACAACTCCTAGAGCTGTATCTGAAGCATCTGTAGAAATATGGAAAGGAAGTTTCCAATTTGGCCCTCTCAAAATGGGTGCTTCAGATATTCTTGTTTTCAAAGTTTTAAATGCTGATTGACAATCAAGATCCCATTTGAATTCACAGTATTTTGTAAGCAATTTAAAGATTGGAGATGCTATTTTGTTGAAGTTTTCTATAAATATTCTATAGTACCTAGTAAATCCCAAAAAACTTCTAACATCTTTTTGACAATTTGGAATAGGCAACTTGGAGATGATTTCAACTTTTGATCTATCAACTTTAATCCCATCCCCTGAAATATGATGTCCCAAAAAAATCCCTTCAATAAACATCATAAAGCATTTTTCATGACTCAATGAAAGGTTTGTTTCTTTACATCTTATAAGGAATTTTTCCAAATTCTCTAATGCCTCTTCAAACGAATCACCATAAACTGTAAAATCATCCATATAGACCTGTACACAATCATGGATTAGATCAGAAAATATTCCTAGTATTTCCCTTTGAAATGTTGCGGGTGCATTACATAATCCAGAAGGAAGCACTCGGTAAGCAAAAGTTCCCCCTCGACAGGTGAATGTGGTCTTATCTTGATCTTCAGGTGCCACTTGAATTTGATTATAGCCACTAAAACCATCCAAAAACGAAAAGTACTTTTTGCCTGCTAGAGTATCTAATACCTGATCGATAAAGGGTAAAGGAAAGTGATCCTTCAAAGTTGCTTTATTCAATTCCCTGTAATCAATGCATACCCTCCATTTACCATTCTTTTTAGATACTATAACCAAAGGAGAAACCCATCAACTATCTGAAATTGGATAAATGAAGTTTACATTGAGTAGTTTTTGGAGCTCTTCTTTCACTATCTCCCTAAGGTTTGGATTCATCCTTCTCTGAGGTTGTCTGATTGGTCTATTATTTTCCTTGATGTAGATGTGATGAATGCAAGTCTTAGGGTCAATACCTTTCATATCAGTATACTCCCATGCAAATGCAGTAGAATGTTTTTGCAAGATTTTGGTTAGCTCTTCCTATTGTGATTTTTCCAAGTTTTTGTTGATATTCAATGTTTTACCTGGAAAGATCTCAGTGGCGGAACTACCAAACTCTTCCATAGAGTAAAGGGACATTTGTCTAGATGATAGATACTCAATGTGAGAATCTAACTGAAATTGTGTGTGGTCATATTCTGAAGATGTTTCAAAGTTTTCTAATGTGTTCAAAATTTGAATATCCTCACTGATTTCAGAAATGGTAAAGACAGGTTGTATAGTGTCCTCATCATCAATCCATTCATTATCTCCTACTTCTGTAATTGCTTTTGCTAGAGGATACAGATTGAATTTCTTTGTCGAATTACCATCAGAAATATACATATCCCCATATCTACAACTGATAAAAACATCAGTTGTGGCTAGCCAAGGTCTTCCTAAGATGAGTGGGTGCCCTCCTAGATTACTCTTAGGAGTTAAAATCATGAAATCCACTGGATATTCCCAAGAATCTAAGGTGACCAAAATGTCTTCTAATACACCATCTGGTTTGATAATTGATCGATCTGCAAGTTGCAGCAGAGTAGGTGTAAAAAGAGGATTAGGAAGTTTTAGCTTTTCCATAGTGTGTCTAATCATAATTTTGATAGCAGCCCCTAAACCAATCAAAGTATTTGGAATTTATACCCCATTGATATGTGTTTTGACAATTGGACTACCCAAATCTACATACTTCTGCACGGTAATTTTTTATTTTTCTTCAAGTCAGGCTAATAATTCTCTTTCTGATCTTCCAGATCACTCTAGGTGCAATAAGAGAGCATACTCAAGAAATTACTGAACCAATAACTCTCTTTTCTGATCCTCTAGGTCACACTAGGTGCAAGAGGAGAGCATACATTGAGAAGTCATAAATTTTTACCTTCCTTGAAATTTTCTTGTTTTTTTTTTAAGAAATTGGCTACCCAGTTTCACTTCCCCGGTAACGACACCAAAATGTTTGGTCAATTTAGTGTGTCCTAAATTTGTATATAAATTGTCAATCTAGGAGTCGTAAACTGCTGAAGTGAAGTGCACTATATATGCAAGATAACCGATTTTTTACTTCTTTGTCGTTTTTTTATTTTTGTTTTGTTTTTGGGTTTATTTTCTTGTTGATTCCCTAATGTGAGATGGCAATTCTAAAAATGAAGTATGGATATAAGTTTTCAAGGCAATGGTGACCTTTAAAATAATTTCCAAACTTTAAAGTTTTCAAAAAGGTTTTCAAACTTGCAATGATGAAATCAATTACTAAGAGAAAAATAAAAATGTACCTAAATTCTAATTAAACCAAATAGTGAGCTAGTGACTATGAAACCCAATATCCTTGCTGTTGTATAAAAAGAAAAATGAACTCAAAGCAATTCAAAAACTGTAAGCAAACTAAACTAAATCATATTACATCAACTCATATTCTGACCCCTCACCATTCGACTTGCTCTGGCTATAGGAGGTAATCATAAACAAATTGAGTAATCCGATATCTAAATTGCATAAAATGAAACTAAGATCAAACTACGCATTCATACTTCAATCCCTCACCATTCGACTCGCTCTGGCTATAGGAGGTAACTGAAAATGACATCAGTAATCTAATCACTAACTTGAAAAAAAATAAACTAATATCAAACTACGCATTCATACTTCAATCCCTCACCATTCGACTGGCTCTCGCTATAGCAGGTAACTGAAAATGACGTGAGTAGTCTAATATCTATCTTGCAGACAAGTAAATGAACAAAACAAAACTGAAAGAAATAAACAGTGCTGGAATTAGAACTAAGAAAATAAATCAAGAGAAGGACAAGATAATTCCATCATGTCATTAGTCATTAAAAAGCTATGTGCACTTGCCCGGGCTATCTATTAGAACCTGAAATAAAGACACTGATCAGTTAACAGTCATTAGAAAGCATAAAAAAACTATGAACAACAATCCACATGAATACCATAAGAAATGTAATATATACAAGAAAATATTATGGCATCAGGAACGTAAATGAAGAAAGCATGAAACTATACAGTAATTATAGAAACTTGGTGTACAGGGCCCTCTGCAACCTCGTCCAATCAGAAATCAACCACTGATTGAGCTTAAAAACAATGCCTTCTCATGTATTAAAATGCAGCCATAACATAAGGATTAATTCACGGCACAGTGGCTCGTAAAATAGTAAAAATTACATACAAAAGCTAGCTCATATGCGTATGAGAATGCTTTATTTATAACAGGAAATGACACAACTAATTCCTAAAATCTGCACTGATAAACTGACACGTGAATGACCACGTCCAGAAATCTAGTAATATGGTAGCCGTGAAAATTAAATCCAAGGAGGGTGGCTGTTAGATTTGGTTCACGGAGCAGTCCACAAGTGTTAGCACGCCTCCTAGGATTTAGGAATTTGTCACGCAAGTCTTCATGTGGTGAAAAAAAGAGTTCTGCCACCGTAAAACTCTTAGGTTGACCACTGCTTGACTGTCTTTGACCACGGTCTTCTATGAGTGATTCGGCTGAGCCAAGGGGACACGTTCCATGTCCACATCATTTTCAACTTGCCCATGTGGTTGGATTCTCCAGTAGACACCTATAACATAGACTTCAACAAAAAGGTTGTGGAAAGTTGAGCTGGCTGCAGAAAGTTACAAGATTTCGCAGCTGACTGAGAAAAATCTAAATCAAATAGCAGTCACAAGACATAGTTAGGAAACCATTTTATATGCTCTTTTTAAACTAATATGCAATGATTTGACAGCTTGGAGGTTCACATAACTGGAAAAAAGCCTAAAAAGGTGTATAGGGAAGATGCAAGTTTGGGACTCAGCAGATATTTCGAAGGAACTCCACCCTCCGAGATTGACCAATTATGAAAGAGTACACAGAGGTACATAAGTATTTCAATCCTTTTCGAGTCTAATTCAAATCCAACCAAATCCTCTTACAATTGTTCAAAACTTACATACATACTTTACATCCAACAATCTGATCCTCAATCTATGGATCGAATCTATCTAATCCTAGATAATTACCTAAATTTCTTGATATTCTTCTCGAGAAATTCAACTAAGTCTGAACTACTTGTATTAATTACAAAATTACTCAATAACTATATTCTAACTTAATTCCTATCTAGAAAACTTTGTAAATTGGTAGCTAAAGGATCCCACTTCTTTGCTTGTATACTGTTTTTGGATTTTTGGAATACAAAGAAGCCTTTTGTCTTTAAGCCTCATGCGCCTGCATCACAATCAATATGGACAGGCTTTGAAACAGGAAGGCCTTTGACCATACCTATTTTCTGTAATAGCAGCACATCATTGAAGTTAATATGGCCAAACCTATGATGCCATAAGTCCACTCTAGTCATGGCAACTATGTCTTCTCAATAATTTTTTAGTGTAAGATCCATGAGAAAGGGTATCAAAAAATATTGTGTGGTCTTCAAGTCTCACTGAAATTTTTCCTTCTAAATTGAAAACATTAACTCTTCGGCTAGAACAGTCCCAACAAATGAGCATGAAAACTTTATGTAAGTAATACAACTACAATGTTGCACGAATTTTTGTTTTCCTTATGCAAACAAGAATTTGACTGCTAATATCCACTACTTCTAGTTGCCCCATTACTCCCAGTTGCACATCCATTCTGTCATAGCCACATAGTACCACAAAAATTGCACAACCCTCTTCGAGGAAAAAATCGTTACGAAAAATTCCATCGCTTTTGGAATAAATTGTGAACAGAGTGGATTTTCTCTTGACCTTTTAGTATTTTGCGGAATTCATAATGTAAATTCTACTTGGATCTCATGTTAAATTGCTATCTAGTTTTTCCATTGCAAACAAATGAGTGTACCATTTCAATTTAAAGACCTTGAACATCCCTTTTGATAAATTATAAGTCATGCCTCTCCAATTTTGAATATCAAATTCCCAATTGGATATTAGGGACTCAACCTAAAACAACTCTTCGTGGGTTGTAGCTCCATTTTTTATGAATTCAATTTGAATGTGTATAATCCTTTGTCGAGTCTCAGTAACCATTATCAAAGACTGATTATGTGGGTTATAAAGGTAAAAACAAGATTTCCATGGTAGCTCGCTCATAATGGGATCGACATCATTGTCATTTTTTAAATGTAGACACTGGTTCACAAGGTGCTGGCCATCATTACCAATAGTCTAAATTTAGACTTAAAGAAACTATATAGGTACCATTCCTAGCTATATGAATAACACAGAGTGTGCTATGTGTTATCACCACTTCTTTTGTATTACCTAATCCATTAGTGAATCCAGCTACATGATACTCTTGAAAAATATTTGGTGGATTTTTTTATTGCTACCCAACTCTCGGTCATGGAGGAGATCAAAGCTGTTAAAAGAGGATTAATCCCTTACCATTATCCCTTTTTTTTGGTGTTCATGAGGTTGGACCTCACTGCTTAAATCCATTGTGTTAGTAACTATGCCTGGTGGTTCCCATAATATATGATTTGTTCGATTTTCTTCCCCATGCCTCTTAGTGTTTTCCATTACCTGTTGTTATCCATTTTCTCCTCTCTGTTGTAAATTTCCTTCCATTGTTTGATAGTGATCGTCTTTGCTTGATTTTATCTTATTCTCCAACTCCAAATAGTTACAAATAAAAAGGAACACTCCTTATATAAATAAGGCACCTCTCTTTAAATACCATGTACCCATACAACTTCAAGATGGACATTGTAGTCAAACCATGGGGAGATATAAGAGGTGCTCTAAAAAAAATCAACAAAACATCTTGAGAAATTAAGCTCTTGTGAATAAAGTGTAACTACACAAAGGTGTGGTCATGGAAGACTAATTACATTGAGTGTGTAATGAAAACATATTGTTGTCACGTTGTTAATTCTACCAAGACTGAACACCTTCCTTCAACTCCACAACCATTGTTACAGAATTTCCACTATTTCTTGTCACTATGAACTCAAAACATTCTAGCTGAGCCCATAAAATCCATGTGTCCAATCTCACTCATTTAAAATTTGTATAAACTAAATTTTCATTCAAATATACATATTTATATGGCGTTCAAAATCTATGAATCCACTTATAGAATTTGTTTTTATGCTTGGTGTTCACAAAACTAGTCATTACACAAATTTAAAATTCAACAATGGAAGAATAGTTCAACGTGTTTTGATCTGGGGCACTTACCATCACCTCCAAATATACACTAGTGGGAAATATATCACAACTAGCCATATGGGCATATGTGGCACAATAAGTGAGTCTATTAGATGAATATGTAGTCAAAGAAGAGGATCAGTACATCAACAACTTGGTCCAAGCAAACATAACCAATTTGATAAGTATAGATATTTTACATTTTGGAATGTTTTTCTGCATATGGGTTTAAATTGTGTAAAATCATGATGCTAATCTTGCAACTATTCGTTGGAATCACAAGTGTTTAGTCTATATTCACCCAAAAAGTTTGCGAAAATAATTTATGGGTCCAAAATTTATAAACTTAACACCTAACTGATTTATAATAACATATAAGAACCTCATAATTGAGTCCAACAACTCGGAATGAGTGGTCAACAATATTAGGTAACCCCTGCATGTAAGAGGATGTTTGGATGAACACAAGTGTGCTCTCCAATAATTATACTTGGATCACAAGCCCATGATGTGGAGTATCTGTCATTTTCTAATACATTGACACATACTCCAATATAATTCCATGTAAAAATGCTTATATCCCAATGTGTACGAATATATTGTGAGATAATATGTCATGAACTGAAGTGTTCCCTCATAGAATTCTCCTTGGGGTAAAGGTCCATGTTGTGGAGTCTTTATCATTGTCCAATACATTGGCACGTATTCCAATATGCCATGTAAAATTCCATAGGTCCCAATGTATATAAATTTGTTTTTTAGATGAGTCTTTATCATTATCCAATACACTCACACATATTCCAATATTCCATGTAAAATACCATAGATCCAGATAAATATAAATCTATTTTTGAGATGATATGTCCATGGAAGCAAGTGTGCCCTCCAAGAATGACCTTTGGGGTACATACCCACTTTGTCATTATCCAATAAATTGGTACATATCCCAATATGCCATGTAAAATGGGATAGATCACAATGTATATATATTTATTGGGGAGGCCACAATTTCTCCTCGAAAATAAGTGAAATTTCTAGGATGATTTTGAAAAAATGGGATGACACATTTTGTAATTGGGTCAACTTTCTAGATTTTGGGTGTAATAGATATTGGTGGTGTTGAATCCATTTCCACCAACTCCGATATTTTTTAAAAAATTTCTTGTTGATGGTGCTGAATCTATTTCCACCAATTCCCATACTTCTTTAAAATTTTCTTCACTTTAGTGGAAATTATGGCCTATAAATTTATTTCTAAGAATATTTGTGGTTATATACTAAATTGACACATATTCCAATATGCCATGTAAAATAACATAGTTAAAAATGTATATTAATCTATTTGTGAGAGGATATGTCCATAAACTCAAATGTTCCCTCAATGAATGCTCATTCATAACAAATCCATGAAGTGGAGGTCCAATATATTGATACATATTCCATTATGACATTTAAAATGGCATAGACCCAAATATATTGATGAGCTTCGGTATTGCAACAAGAATGTTGCAACTCCCAAGGCTAATGACTTTAATTATCAACCTAGGGTTTTTACAAATTTAAGAGGTATGAGCACTATATGTGCAACATACAATGTGCCCTTTCTTTGTTGTCATGATGTAATGGAATGCATGTACTAAGTCAAATCCTAAACTAATTGCAGAAAATGAAATGGTCGAAATGGAACCTTAACCTATTGCTAGAAAGAAAATAGAAGGAAAAAAAACCTATTCTAATTGCATAAAGATCATGAACTAAATGTAAATAAAACCTAGCTTAATCGTATTTATCAGATTTGATTATTTAAACTAACTGAGCATGGAATGTTATATAAGGAGTATTAACTCTTGCATGCATGTGCTAATTAAGAAATAAAAAGAACTATTTTTGTTTATCTCTTCATTTGATGAATGTAAATGCTAATCTTCACTTGTTCTTTGGCAGGGAAGATAGGGATGGAGGAAGAGGGTTAAAATGGTATTTATGGCATCGAGGTCAAGTAGGGGGGCAATCCTAGCTTTAGTGATGATTTTTCTCAATTTGGTCTCAAAAAATACTGCTAGAGGATTTCCTACAAGAAAACTATGAGATGTCTACACAATCCCATGTTTTACTACAAGAAGAGGTTGAAATATTAGGAAGTAGTATAGAATATGGAATGAAGCTTGAGAAAAGTGGATAATGGGATAATAAGACATGGAGGTGGTAGACACTACCCAAAATTCAAGCAAGGGCTTCATGATGGTTGGATTTTTTTAATGGAAATGACAATTTTTTCTTATAAAATAAGAATTTGGATTAAGATTGTAGTGGATTTTGGCGACATGGGTGGATGAGGCTTGGATGAGGCGAACGATATGAAGTCTCCCTACAATGTAGAAGCTCCTACAGAAACACCCATTATTGTTTGCCTCTATACACACATTAACTGTTTGGCACCAACGGTCCCAGCAAATGAACTTGGAAAGTTTATGTAAGTAGTGCGGTAGGCATGCAGTGCAAATATTTGTTTTCTTTATGCAAACAAGACTTTCACCGCTAATATCCATTACTTCCAGCTCCCCCATTACTCCCTGTTGCAAAACCATTCTGTCATAGCCACATAGTTCAACGAATACCCAACAACTCTCTTCGAGGAAAAATTCTTTACGAAAAATTCCATCGCTTTTGGAATAAATCCTGAACAGAGTGGATTTTTCTTCGACCTTTTCAAATATCACGATTTCATTATTTCCTGGACTTCCAAATGTAAATTGAGGATATATAAGTCCACCTTTTGATCTTAATTTTCTATCTGGGTATGAAATTGCAAACAGATGACTGTAATTTTTCAATTCAAAGACCTTGAACACCCCCCTTTTTGACAGATTATAAATCACGCCCCTGCAATTTGGAATATCAAATTTCCAAATGCAGATTACAGACTCACCCTGGAACAACTCTTCGTGGGTTGTAGCTCCTTTTTTTATGCATTCAATTGGAATTCTTATAATCCTTCGCCTTCGCGGACCCTCAGTAACCATTATCAAGGACTCATTATGCGGATTATAAACGTGAAACAAGGATTTCCATGGTAGCTCGCTCGTAATACGCCGGTCATTATCTATTTGTAGAGGCTGGTGCATAGGGGGCTGGCCATCATTACCATAATCTAAATTAAGACTGAACGGAACTATAGAGGTACCATTCCTGGTCACATGAATATAACACATTGTGCTATGTGTTATCACCACTCCTGTTATGTTACCTAATCCATTAGTGAATGCAGCTACATGATACTCTCGAAAAATATTTGGTAGGTTTTTGTCATTTCTACCAAACTCTCGGTAATGGAGCAGATCATAACTATTAAAAGAGGAGTAATCTCTTACCATTATTCATCTTTGTTGTTGTTCATGAGGTTGGACATCATTGCTTAAATCCTTTGCACTCGTAACTATGTCTGGTGGTGCCCATGATACGAGATTTGTTGGATTTTCTTCCCCACGCCTCTTAGTGTTTTCCATTGCCTGTTGTAGAATCACAATAGTGGAGGTTGAATGTATCTATCAGACAATTACACCCACCCACACTAGTTTTCCTCAGGATCAAAACTAGAAAAAAATAGATAGATAAACTCACGATGCCCACAATGCTTAGCTCTTATCCCCTTTTAAAGGCTGGATGAACTCTCTATAACCCTTATTTTATTGTTTTCCTCAAAAAATGAAGGCCAATACCATGGGTCAATACCATGGGCTCATTATGGTATAGACCCATTTCGGAGAGTCTTTATCTTAATAGTGTAAGGATTATGCTTTTTTTCCCTCAAGGTTATGGAAATTCCGACCATATTTTCAAAAACTTTGTGAGAGATTTTTGTAAATCCAATTAAAACCTGTGTAAATTCATAATTTTAGGTTTCCTAGACTTTTTTGATGGTGCCTAATCCAATTCCACCATAAAAAACATGAGTCAAACACTTCCTCTACAAGATTTTATGAGATTTTTTTCCGGGATTCTTGCGGTCAATGCCTCCCCTCTTTATCATTGTCCAATACATTGACACATATTCCAATATGCCCCCTCTTTATCATTGTCCAATACGTTGACACATATTCCAATATTCCATGTAAAATGGGTAGTAGTCTAACTAGCTGGAAGAATTGACCGGAAAGTTATGGAAATTCTGGTCATATTTACATAAAATTCTGCAGTATTTTTGTAAATCCAAGTTATAGTTGTTAAACTTCAAAACATTAGGTGTCCTAGATGTTTTTGATAATGCTCAATCCATTTCCACGATCAAATACATGATTCAAACACTACCTCTACAAGATTTTTTGAATTTTTTTTGCATTCAACTCCATAAAATGACATATTAAAAAGGTAATTTAAATTCCCCAAATTTAAATTAGTCAAATTACCCAAATTTAAATAAAAAATAAAAAATTAAAATTAAAATTAAAATTAATCAAATAAACATCACTTTTATCAAAATAACGGTATATATATTTTATATTTAAATTAATTTATTAACACAAGCTTTAATAAAATTTAAATTAAAAATGTAAATTTTAAATTTAAATTTAAATTACTCAAATAAACTTCACTTTTATCAAAATAACCTTATATATATTTTATATTTAAATTAATTTATTAAACACAAGATTTAATAAAATTTAAATTAAAAAATAAACTTAAAACTTAAATTTAAATTACACAAATAAATGTACTTTTATCAAAATAATACATTGACACAAGATTTGTTTTCATATTGACACAATCTTTTTGACAATCCAACATTGACCATGGTAATTTTAATATTGAGGCAATCTTTGTCACAATGCAACGTTGGTCCATCCTTGACCATGGTTGATTTTCATATTGAAAGAATCTTTGTCACAACGTGGCAATGGACCATGGTTGACTATGGATGACCATGGTTGTCACAATGTGACATTGGAGGAAGAGACAATCTTTGTCACAATGTGACCATGATGATTGACCATGCTTTACCATGATTGGCCATGGTTAACCGTGGTTGACAATTATTGACTATGGTGGAACATGATTTTTTTTTCATATTGAGACAATCCTTGTTACAAGGTGACATTCAACCATGGTTGACCATGATTATATACCAAACAGATTTCTATTAAACCATAGGACTAATATTATAAACCCTATGGATAATATTATACCCTATGAATATGAACCATTAGATTAATAAGCCTAAGAGATGGATATTATAAAACAAAGGGATTAATATTATAAACTCAAGGTATATAAACCCTGAGGTAAATACTATAAATCCAAAAATAAACATGGTTGACCATGATCGATTTTCATATTCACACAATCTTTGTCACAATGTGATATTGGACCATGGTTTACCATGATTTATTTTCATATTGAGACAATCTTTGTCACAATTCCACGTTGGATCATTGTGACCATGATTGATTTTCATATTGAGACAATATTTTTCACAATACGATGTTGGACCATGGTTGACCATGGATGACAATGGTTGTTACAATGTGACATTGGAGAAAGACATAATCCTTGTCACAATGTGACCATAGTTATTGTAGAGTTCCATAACTATTTTGTTTTGACACCCTTTTTCCTCCATTTTTCTCTTTTTCGTCATCATTATGAACTCAATAAAGGCAGTAAATCATAGATTTTGATAAGGTAAAAACTCTTACATGTCTTATTTTTCATATTCGTTAATGTTCCTTATTGTTATGTTAAAGATTGCATTAGCTATGGAACTAACATGATTCAACACCTATTTTATAAATCTGTAGCTACCTCCATTGTTCGCAGGGTTCTAGTACGCAAATGAAGAAACTAAGCACATGGGTAGTTGAGGATCGATCCCCTCATGGATCTTCTCCTATTCACTCTAGCCAATTCACCCAAGGAATCACATAATGGCACGGTCAAAGACACAGGTCAAACACGTAGCAAAAAAAGTCTCAGTACACCACGTTTCTTCAATTTGCTTTCCAAATAGAAAATCGACGAAATTACGATTTTCTGTTTAGTTTCAAATTTGAATAAGGATTGAACAAAAGACTTGTAGGCATAGAAGTCTCAAATTGTTGAGGATAGATTTCATATAAATATCTAACCTCTGTAAACGATAGTAGGGAGGAAATAATAGTTAATTGCTAAAGAATTGTGAAATAAAACTTTGTTCTTGTATTAATTTGAACTTATCTTTATGTGATTCAATGTGTATGTGTTACATAGTAATTTTTCACTCTCGTGTCACTCCCTATTCCTGATCTTGGAGAACCATAGTAGTGACTACTCTCCTATACTTTCACCATGAAAACTATGCTCTTGCATCCCTTGAAGTTTGAAGAAAGAAGTCCCCACTCCCTTCAAAACATTTCCAGAGAATCCTTCTTAAAACTGAGTTTTCAAGATCAACGCTCTTTCTGAGTGTCTCACCCATGCCGATGGCACAAGTTTACACTATGACTCGTGATGATCAATGCTACTGCTAGCCCAATACCCATGTCAGTCTACTTGTGGAAAGTTTTATAAAAGGAAATGGAGTTTCATGTCTAGAAACTTCTAGTGGTGATGTGCTAGATGTTTGTTGGGCTCGATAGAGCCGAGGAGGTCTCTTTGGGCTTTTTTCCCCTATAAAGATGGAAAAAACCAAAGAGATAATCACTCTCCCATCATAAGAGGAACCATCTCCCCTCCATCAAAGCTATATAAACTCCTTATTTTCCAAGTTGAACTCGTCTTTTTGGAGCTTGAATAACCACAAGATATCTATAGTCTTTTTCCTTATAGTTTAAGTGTATAAAGAGAGAATAGTGTGTTTGGTTTTGTTTGGAACTAAAAGGAAGAAACCTTAAACTTCCATTGTTGAGGCTAACCATGAGATACTAGAAGTGGTGTTGGAACTGGGATACATCGGAGGAGACCTGTAATGTCAAGGCTTTGGTTGTATCTCTTTCTGAGCTTTATGTCAATACAACTAATGGTTTTTTTCCTACATTGATTTTCATATTACATTTTATGGCTTAAGATTCCTTGACTTTTTAAGTGAATTGAATGGAATTGTATGCTCTTATTTTTGTTGTTGTCTCTTTTGCACTTGTTTTAGGTATTTGAAGGAGAATAACAAAAATAAGCTGGAGCAAAGGAGCAAGGCTAGCATCAAGTGGATTAGCATTCTAATAGGTAGGCCCTCTTATTTGATTCTATTTAAGGAAGTTTTCATTAGGTTGTTCTGTTTGCGGCTAGACCCACTCTAGGGCTAGAGGGACCACCTCTGTCCGGAGAGGAGATTTACCTACTCCACAAATTGGTGACTCTATGGGGATCCATACCTCTCTTTTGATTGTTTTTCATTTCATGGTTTGTGTTAACTGTTGTTGTAGCACCCTTTCCCTTTGGTTTTCTATCCTTTCCTTGGTTTTCTGCTTTGGTTCTGAATTTTACAGTGACAAATCTCATTTTTATATTTGAAAACTTTTATTTTTTCCTTGAAATCCTCGATGAGCATGTTTTATTTTCTGAGAGTCGAGCCGACGAGTGTGAATTTCTCTAAAGAGGTCACATGGCACTCCCTTGTGGCACTTGTTGTCAACTATTCAATCACGCTGATTCTTGTAAGGTAAGATCGACATTTCTCCTAAATCATAACTTGTGTTTCTTGCTCTCATAATTTCTGCCTCTTAGTCTATTTGCCTTTGTTCTCCCTAGCTAGAAAGCTTCATTAGCTTCTTGTGTGTGCTTGTTTGGTTTAATATTTCCTTGATTTTTTAGGTCTTTGGATGGTTTGTGACCCTATGGCATGTAGGTCATTGTCCATTCAATTGTTTGCATGATGAGAAACTCATATGGTTGGTTAACTACTACATGGATTTTGTGTTCTAGTTCTTTTTACTGCTTTGGTTTCAATTGAACAAGTTTGAAAATTTTCGTTTTCTCTTCTCTTGGTTGAACGTCTCTTTTAAAGCATAGATTACAATTTATCGTCTTGTTTCTATTGAATCTTTGAATGTTTGGTTTGGAAAGAATTCTCTTTTTCATCTTTTACATATGATTGATGTTCATTGTTTGAAAAATTTTCATTGAAGTGTTTATGAGAGCTTCATCCTATCATTCCATTGAAAATAGATAATTCTAGTTTTTTGAATCAATATGTTGCATTAAGTGGCATCATTGAAAGCTAGAATTGCATCATCATTTTGCATTCAAAAGGAAATGAACTTCTTTTACCATTGAAGGGACTAGTTGAAGTGCATTTGATAGGAAGATAGGAAGTGGACACATTTTTTCATTATTTTGTTTTCAAAAAGTGAAGAAGTGAAGAGTCATCTTGCTTTTAGTTTCCTGTTTGCTGCATTGATTTTTTTCTCTACTCTCATTAGTGTAGACATTCATCGAATTGAAAGGGTTTTGTCTCATCTAGCTACATATAGAAGTTTTTCGATTCACATTGATAGGAGCTAAAACTGAGACATAATTTCAAGATAAACTTTAAAATGTATTCAATTAACCTAAGAAACATTTTAAACCTAACACTCAGATTTTAGAGGTCTAGGCTAGAGATGTGTTCTCGCATATTTAAACCTAGTAGCTGTCGTTCAATTCGGCACTAGACAACACTAGTACATACTTGTGCTACCTGTACCATCACGTATATAAAGGGAGAGCCCACTAGGTTTGCAATCCTTTATCCATAGGAAACTTAGTGTGCCACCTTGTAAATGTGATATACCAAACACAACATTCGAGGAGATTTCCTACCCGTACTTCTCAGTTTGTCGGGAGGTATTATGAAGTTCACGGTTACTTGGTAATCCTTTTTCCTAGATTATCCTCAGCAATTGTTTTGGTCTTTTTAACTCTCTAAATTTAAACTATCATTGAGCACTTGTCCTTTCGAACTCGTTTAAATTAAAAGTGATAGAGTCACCTTCACCTTCTTCTCGACTCTTAAAACATGAAAAAGCACCAGCTTGTTTCAGTTTCTTAAAAAATATTTGCCAACGATAACATCATATTCCTGAGAGTCCTTTTCTAGACCACATCATGAGTATACATTTAATACATTTTGAAGAAGCCCTAAAATTAACCTCTTCTTTCTTGTTATTTGTGACAAAGTCATTCTGGTAGAACCATCAGGTTTTCCTAGTTTCTTTTCCACTCTTCCATCTGAAAGATCACCTGAGGAGCCTCTTCCCAAACTCCCGTAGTCACTCGAGGATTAAGGTGTTGAACTTGGAATTGTTCTTAGTATTCAACCTTTGTCATCTCTTCCTCCTCTGTCAAATATTGGGTCAACTTACGAATCTGGCCTGGAATCTCCAAATAATCTTATCTAGACTCCCGAGAGTTCACCGACCCTTGAAGCTCAGCAAGGACTCACTATTTTCCCTCCAAATCCTTTGTTCGATCCTACTGTGATATCACCATAGGATCTGTACAGTATGTACAATCAACTGGGTATTCATTTTGAATTATCGCCTCGAAAATCTTTGATTGTCCATCATCATTTGTTTCCACCCATGGAATCAGAAGGAAATATTCTAGTCTCCTCTCCAACTCACTCAGAGGTTTCTACTACACACACTCCTCAAATTGTTAATAAACAGGGATATAAATTCCCTCCTGAAGGTTTCCATTACACAAGAAGCATTCTAACTAGCATTTACATTGAGCATAGCGGGCACTCATTGCCGCATGTTTATACGTCTCTAGCTCAGTTTGTGTCAGGCACTCCTAGTGCTTCGTCATTGTATCATAATCCTATATGGTTGTCTAGTGCTATGCCTACCTCACGTCCATTCATTCAGAAGTCAACCTCTCAACTGAATGTGCATACTGCAGTCACTTCAGTTCTGGTGCAACCCACCATTCTGAATCCATTCGTTTCTTCATGTCAACCGACTCTTTCGGTTCAACCGACGGTCTCGAGTTAAGTCTCTGTAATTTTTTCAAATCCTCCAGTAATTGGACATGTTGTACCAATGCCTAGGAGGCAAGATCCAAATATCTCCATGATTTCTAGCAGAACCAATCTGAGTAGCTCACAAGATCACATGGTTGGACTGAACTAGCCCTCTTACAGTGCTATTTTGAACCCTCCTTGTCCTTCTAGATCGAGTAATGTCCAATACTAGTATTCGATCCCTGTTGGTCCGTCTGGGTTAAGTAACATAAAGTACTAGCAATTGTATGTGGCTCAAGGTCCATTGCAACCTCCTCATGTTCCCTATGGTTCAGAAGTGATGGTAAATCTGCCTTACGTCCCACAAGATGGACCCTATGTTTAGCCTGGTCCATCTGTCTTGCTTGGTGGGTATGGCAAGATCCAATTCGGGAACTTTCAAGGTATTGCTCTAGGAAATGTCCAAGTACCCTCGCCACAGCAAGGGCAACCCTTACAACAGCAAGGGAAACGTTCATAGCTACAAGAGCCATATTTGTAGCGGCAAGGGTAGACAATGCAGTAGCAAGGAAAACTACAACAATCATAGGGGAAATCCTTGCAACAGTCGCAACAAAATTTGTAGCCACAAACATAGTTTGTTCACCAATCCTCACAACCTATTCCTTCGCAAGGTCAACCTCTGCAACCACAGGGACAACCTTTACAACAATAAGGCCAACCCTTGCAGTAACAAGGTCAACCCGGGAAACAACAACCCTTGTATTCATATCAATAGGGCAACCTTTACAAGGCCAACGTCAAGTCCTGCAACAATAATCTCAATATCCCTATGACCAAGGGAAACATGTTCAGAATCCTTATGTCCAAGGGAAACAGGTGCAAAATACTTATGTCCAAGGGAAGCAAGTTCATCACCCTTATGTCGAGGGGCAGGGGCTGCAAAATCCATATGTCCAAGGCCATTAGGTTCAATAACCTTTTAACTCGTATGTTTCTTATCAGAAGCATATGGCCATATAGTATCAATGCTACCAAGGTCATAATCCTCCCTACGGGTAAGGTAACCTACAGTGGGGGGAAAACGAAATTCCATATGGAAAAAATCCTCCACTATGCGAACAAAATCCTTACCAACAAAGAAGGGTTCTCTAGTCCGGGCCCGCTCATAGGCTCCAAATGCCTTTTAGTCAGCAATTTCCATTCTTGGCCGCACTGCAGGTGCTAGATGTCTCTAAACTCATGAATGATCCCATTCTTCATTCGCCATACTAGCCTCCAGTTCCATCCAAGGTTCTGAGAGATTGTCTAAAGTTTGAGGGAAAAGCAAAGGAGGATCCAAAAGCCCACATGATGACATATCACCTCTGGTTCTCCTCTAATTCATATGTTGATGATTCTATTCGTCTTCAACTTTTTCAATGAACTCTCATAGGTGTTGTAGCCAAGTGGTACATTCAATTACCTCGATGTACCTACAACTAATTTAACACTCTTGCTATGGATTTCCTCACACATTTTCATCTGCCAGCTTGCTATGAAATTGACACCCATTTGCTTACATCTCTTAAGAAAGATACTATAACCCATATATTCGATCACATCCATGAATGGAGGAATTGGCATCGCTTGATCAAGTCTGAAATTGATGATCATTTGTTGAACGATTGGTTTACGAAGTCATTCATCAGTAAAATTTCTGAGGACATAACTATGCGTGGCTATGTCACTGAGGAGCAAGCCATCACTCATGCCTAGTATTTATACCTCGTCTACTCGAAATCTGGCATGTTATATGATATGTTACCCAATGCTCCAAGACCATCACCTCATATAACAACATCGAAGTCTCCAGCTACGCCACCTATTGATGGATTTATTGGTTTTGTGTCTCAGATCCCCATGAAAGCGTCTTCCAAGTAGAAGGTGGTCTCAAACACTAGTCCCAATGATCCCTCTCAAAATTCACCTGGTCCTGGTAAAACCTCTAAGGTCCATGTTGTCCAATCTACCACAATGGAGAAGTCCTCTATAGGTAAGAAGAAAGGAAAAGTCAAGACTAAAGCCGATGCCCCAAAACAAGGCCCTCCTAAGTCATATGTTGGTAATGCTTCTCAAAGGAAGCCCAAGTATCCATGCCTCATCTATGAGGATTATCACTATAATAAATATTGTGCTTGATGGTCTGAAGTTAGTTGCTTGTTCAAAGGGAACCCAACTGTCTTGAAAGAGCCGTTTTTGTCCCAGCGAACCTAAATGGTAGACCAGCCGCAATCTTCCGCTTCCTCAGGTTCCCAAGTGTTTATGATGAGTACATATATAAATGTGGCTACCACATGGAAATATTATCAAACACCTACCCCAACAGTAGGGAAAGAGAAATAAGGCACCCATTCCTCCTCTATCGCGCATTCCTCTGGTCCTCTCCATATAGAGCGACCTAATCCTGATTCAGCTATTCAAACACCCTCTTGGGGTGTGCTGCAAGAGTCCTCGTACAATTTGAATGCTCAGGCTACTTAGCATTATAACATTGTTGAGGATTTGGCTCAAGCGCCATCATCTATGTATACTCTCAAGGTCCTTCAAATATGTCCTTCTCAATGTAAATTGTTGTTGTCAACTATTGGAGGTATTGATCCATTTGACTCCAATCTCATTTGTTTTGATCAGGAAAACCACATTTTGTGCTTACCTTATCAGATTTCCTTTCTCCTCTAGGTGATCATTAATGAGAAGACAATTCACAATACCATCATTAATGAAGGTGCTTCCACCTGCATCATGTTTGTCTCTTGTTAGAAGGAAATTGGTTCTCCTACCTTGAACCAATCACCAAAAAATTTGGAAGCCTTTGATAGGCATGATTATCGACCATTTGGTGTCCTTTTGAATCTTACCATTACGTTGGAAGGCAAGACAATACATGTTGAAGTAGAAATTGTCGATGCAAATCGTAATTATAACATTCTAGTAGGACAGAGTTGGACCCATGTGTGAAGAACACTGATACTCCTTATGAGAATGTGGGGGCTATACTTTTTAAACATCCCGCCTTGATGGGTATTTTTCCTCTCCCACCTCTACATGTTACCTCAGTCAACATGATCTCGATTAGGTCTGATCCTTGGGCCGTTCCCTCTCCTCATCTTGTTGATACATATGGTGATGTCATGTCGTTAAGCCCCACCAAGATCAATTATGTGGGGATTGTTTTGGCTTCAGCTTCGATACCTACTAATCATACTGTTCTGAGTGCATCTCTTGACACGTATTCTCAATCCTCGTGGCTTGGTTCTTCATATTCCATCGATCCCTTAACTGTTAGTTTTCCCTCTGAAGAGAATATCATGGAAATAATGTCTCTGGAGGAAGCACCATGGAATGATACTCATCATCATTACTAATTCTTTCCTGGCCCGATAATCATGTCTACATGTATTGAGAAGTTCTCTTTGCGTTTCTCAACCCCACCACTTCAAATGCCTATTATGACTCATGAAGTTTGGTTGGAAGGAAACAATATTTCCGTAACAATGTCCATTAAAATTTCTATTAAGCTAGGTATCATGGTAAATGTTCATATTGGGGTGACTTGTTCTCCTGATGAGATCAAAACTATTAAAAGAGGAGTAATCCCTTACCATTATTCCTCTTTGTTGATGTTTATTAGGTTGGACATCATTGCTTAAATCCTTTGCGCTCGTAACTATGTCTAGTGGTGCCCATGATACAAGATTTGTTGGATTTTCTTCCCCACGGTTCTTAGTGTTTTTCATTTCCTGTTGTAGAATCACAATAGTGGACATTGAATGTATCTACCAGACAATTACACCCACCCACACTGGTTTTCATCCTTAGGATCAAAACTAGAAAAAAAATAGATAGATAGACTGAGGATGCCCACAATTCTTAGCTCTTATCTCCTTTTAAAAGCTCGATGAACTCTCTAGAACCCTTATTTTATTGTTTTCCTCAAAAAAATGAAGGTCAATACCATGGGTCTATACCATGGGCTCATTATGGTATAGACCCATTTTGGAGAGTCTTTATCGTAATAGTCTAAGGATTATGCTTTTTTTCCCTCAAGGTTAAGGAAATTCGGACCATATTTTAAAAAAATTTGTGAGGGATTTTTGTAAATCCAAGTAAAACCTATGTAAATTCATAATTTTAGGTGTCCTAGAATTTTTTGATGGTGCCTAATCCAATTCCACCATAAAAAACATGATTCAAACACTACCTATACAAGATTTTATGAGATTTTTTTCCCTGATTCTTTTGAATTTTGGCTGTCAATTTCTCGGCTCTTTATCATTGTCCAATACATTGACACATATTCCAATATGCCATGTCAAATGGGAAGTAGTCTAACTAGCGGGAAGAATTTCCAGGAAAGTTATGGAAATTATGGTCATATTTAGAGAAAATTCGGCGAGGATTTTCGTAAATCCAAGTTATAGTTGTTAAACTTCAAAATATTAGGTGTCCTAGATGTTTTCGATGATGCTTAATCCATTTCCACCATCAAAAACAACATTCAAAAAGTGCCTCTACAAGATTTTCTGAAATTTTTTTGGGGTAATTCGGGCCACTTTTGGCTGTACGAGCAATAGCCTTCTTAGAAAACTCCGTAAAATGGCATATTAAAAAGGTAATTTAAATTACCCAAATTTAAATTACTCAAATAAACATAACTTTTATCAAAATAACCGTATATATATTTTATATTTAAATTAATTTATTAACACAACCTTTAATAAGATTTAAATTAAAAAAATAAATTTAAAATTAAAATTACTCATATAAACTTCGTTTTTATCAAAGTAACTCTATATATATTTTATATTTAAATTAATTTATTAACACGATTTAATAAAAGTTAAATTAAAAAATAAACTTAAAATTTAAATTTAAATTACACAAATAAATGTACTTTTATCAAAATAATACATTGACACAAGATTTATTTTCATATTGACACAATCTTTCTCACAATCCAACATTTACCATGGTTAATTTTCATATTGAGGCAATCTTTGTCACAATGGGATGTTGGTCCATGGTTGACCATGGTTGATTTTCATATTGAGAGAATCTTTGTTACAATGTGGCAATGGACCATGGTTGAAGATGGATGACCATGGTTGTCACAATGTGACATTGGAGAAAGAGACAATCTTTGTCACAATGTGACCATGATGATTGACCATGCTTTACCATGATTGGCCATAGTTAACCGTGGTTGAAAATTGTCGACTATGGTGGAACATGATTTTTTATATTGAGACAATCTTTCTTACAATGTGACATTCAACCATGGTTGACCATGATTATAAACCAAACATATTTCTATTAAACCATAGGACTAATATTATTACCCTAGGAATATGAACCATTGGATGAATAAACCTAAGGGATTGATATTATAAAACCAAGGGATTAACATTATAAACTCAAGGTATATAAACCCTAAGATAAATATTATAAACCCAAAAATAAACATGGCTCACCATGATTGATTTTCATATTCACACAATCTTTTTCACAATGCCATGTTGGACCATGGTTTACCATGATTTATTTTCATATTGAGACAGTCTTTGTCACAATGCCAGGTTGGATCATTGTGACCATGATTGATTTTCATATTGAGACAATATTTGTCACAATACAATGTTGGACCATGGTTGACCATGGACGACAATGGTTGTTACAATGTGACATTGGAGAAAGACATAATCCTTGTCACAATGTGACCATAATTATTGTAGAGTTCCATAAATGTTTTGTTTTGACACCCTTTTTCCTCCATTTCCCTCTTTTTCATCATCATTATCAACTCAATAAAGGCAATAAATCATAGATTTTGATAAGCTAAAAACTCTTACATGCCTTATTGTTCATATCCATTAATGTTCCTTATTGTTATGTTAAAGATTGCATTAGCTACGAAATTAACATGATTCTGCACCTATTTTATAAATATGTAGCTACCTCCATGGTTCGCAGGGTTTTAGTACACTAATGAAGCAACTAAGCACATGGGTAGTTGAGGATCGATCCCCTCATGGATCTTCTCCTATTCACTCGAGCCAATTCACCAAGGAATCACATAGTGGCGCGGTCAAAGACATAAGTCAAACGCGTAGCAAGAAAAGTCTCAGTACATCATGTTTCTTCGATTTGCTTTCCAAATAGAAAATTGACGAAATTACGCTTTTCTGTTTAGTTTCAAATTTGAATAAGGATTGAACAAGAGACCTGTAGGCATAGAAGTCTCAAATTGTTGAGGACGGATTTCATATAAATATCTAACCTCTGTAAACAATAGTAGGGAGGAAGTAATAGTTAATTGCTAAAGAATTGTCAAATAAAACTTTGTTCTTGTATTAATTTGAACTTATCTTTATGTGATTCAATCTGTATGTGTTACACAGTAATTTTTCACTCTTGTGTTACTCCCCATTCTCGGAGAATCCTAGTAGTGACTACTCTCTTATACTTTCACCATGAAACTTATGCTCTTGCATCCCTTGAAGTTTGAAGAAATAAGTCCCCACTCCCTTCAGAACATTTCCAAAGAATCCTTCTTAAAACCGAGTTTTCAAGATCAACACTCTTTCTGAGTGTCTCACCAGCGCCGATGGCAGAAGTTTACACTATGGCCCATGCCGATCAGTGCTACTACTAGCCCAATACCCATGTCAGTCTACTACTGGAAAGTTTTATAAAAGAAAATAGAGTTTCATGTCTAGAAACTTCTAGCGGCGATGCGCTGGATGTTCGTTGGGCTCGATAGAGCTGAGGAGGTATATTTGGGCTTTTTTCCCTGTTAAAGATGGAAAAAACCAAAGAGATAATCCCTCTCCCATCATAAGAGGAACCATCTCCCCACCATCAAAGCTATATAAACTCCTCCTTTTCCAAGTTAAACTGGTCTTTTCCGAGCTTGACTAACCAAAAATATATCTATAGTTTTCTTTCCTTCTAGTTTAAGTGTGTAAATGGAGAATAGTGTGTTTGGTTTGGTTTGGAACTAAAAGGAAGAAGCCTTAAACTTCCATTGTTGAGGCTAACCATGAGATACTAGAAGTGGTGTTGGAACTAGGATACATCGGAGGAGACCTGTAATGTCAGGGCTTTGGTTGTATCCCTCTCTGAGCTTTATATCAATACAACTAATGATTTTTTTCCTACATTGATTTTCATATTACATTTTATTCCTTAAGATTCCTTGACTTTTTAGGTGAATTGAATGGAATTGTATGCCCTTATGTTTGTTGTTGTCTCTTTTGCACTTGTTTTAGGTATTTGAAGGAGAATAACAAAAATAAGCTGGAGCAAAGGAGCGAGGCCACCATCAAGTGGATTAGCATTCTAATAGGTAGGCCCTCTTATTTGATTCTATTTAAGGAAGTTTTCATTAGGTTGTTCTGTTTGCGGCTAGACCCACTCTAGGGCTAGAGGGATCACCTATGTCCGGAGAGGAGATTTACCTACTCCACAAATTGGTGACTCTATTGGGATCCATCCCTCTCTTTTGATTGTTTTTCATTTCATGGTTTGTGTTAAATTTTGTTGTAGCACCCTTTCCCTTTTGTTTTTTGTGCTTTGCCTGGTTTGCTGCTTTGGTTTTGAAATATAGAGTGACAAGTCTCGTTTTGATATTTGATATTTTTTATTTTTTTTTTTGAGATCCTCGATTAATGTGTTTTATTTTCTGAGAGTTGCATCGACTAGTGTGAATTTCTCTAAAAAAGTCGTGTAGTACCTCCTTGTGGCACTTGTTGTCAGTTATACAATCATGCTGATCATGTAAGTGAAGATCAAGATTTCCCCTGAATCATAACTAGTGTTTCTTACTCTCATAATTTCTGCCTCTTAGTATGTTTTCCTTTGTTCTCCCTAGCTAGAAAGCTTCATTAGCTTCTTGCGTGTGCTTGTTGGGTTTAAGATTTCCTTACTTGATTTATGAGTTTTTGGATGGTTTGTGACCCTATGGAAACTAGGTCATTGTCAATTTAGTTGTTTGCGTGCTCAGGAAGTCAAGTGGTTGGTTAACTGTTCCATGCATTTTGTGTTCTAGTTTTTTTTATTGCTTTGGTGTTAGGATATTCTAACACATAGGAAATAGTTAAGTATAACTTGGTCTAGTGTAGAGTTAGGTAAAGTGTGTTTCTTTACTATGTACTTTTGTAACTTACAATCTAACAGTCATGATATGTAGTGATCCGACGGTTCATTCTCTCCTCGGTATTACCGACACTTGATATGTGGCTTAACACCCGGTTGGTCCATGATCTCTACTTAAAGAGCATGGAGGATCATTTGTAGGGTAACCGTTCATGAGAGAAGCTTATGTAAATTTTCATTCTTTTATTAATGAATTGCCTGAAGTGGTCAAGTTGGCTCAGGCTGTGGACTGTTTCCCTCTTTGAGGATTTTAACCACCTCAACAATACTGGTGTATTGATCTATGATCTGTTTGTGAGCGGTGTCATTTGGTGTTTTGTCTCGCGAACTTACCCTATAAATTCCTACATGGCATCAAAGATATTTTAAGGCCACATCCGTTGGTGATCCAAATCTGAAACCGGTAGAACTGCATCCGACTACCGTTTCCTAGATCTACTGTTTCTGACTGCTTTCAGGCTGAGGGGACTACTCTATTGTGTTAGGATCATTTGTTCCAGTGAGGGACCCCTTTTGTTTCACGCAAAAATCTTTCTGGTAGTCCTAGCTATGTCATTTTTAAGATTATGAGGTATACAATGTTTATTTGCAGTTTCTAGTTGTTTTCTCTCTATTTATTTTGGTTTATTTAGCTCTTTGTTCTTTTTATTACTGGATCTATACCTTTCATTTCTGCGTGTGCTCTTTTCCTCACGACCTTATGCAATCTCGGCAAATAAAAAACAAAGAGGAAGGTTTTTTCTCATGTGTATGCTCTTTTCCGCCGTGCCTTATTGTGATCTTGAAAAATCAGAAACATTGAGGAAAATATTTAGTTTTTGGCTAAAGCTAACTTCAAGCTGCACGGTTTGTTTTTTTTGTATGTCTGTGTTGGCTTTTGTGTTTTTTTTTTGCAGGGAAAAAAGGAACTTTCTTAATTAAGCACGCAGCCCAAAGCTTCAGTGACTAAAAAAAGAACCCCCTTCCTCTTTTCCAAAAATTACTAACCTTTCAATCTAGCTCGCTTGGTCCAAAACTACTTTATGAGAATAGAGGTCTTGAATTCAAGTCTTTCTTGCTCCAAAGCTAATTTATTAGATTAAGTTTGGGAAGGGGGATAATTTTTTTCAACAACTTCATCTTCAACAACTTCTTCAAAAAACCATAACTTCGTCGGCATCTTCAACAACGTTTCTTCAAAAAACCATAACTTCTTCATCCGAAAGCCATTTTTAGAGCGTTTTTTCTTAATGAGCCTATTTTTTCGAGATCTTTCCATTGGAACACTTATTTTCAGCATATACAACTTCATTTTCTATTAAAAATGGAAATTCCATGCTAACTTATTCTTGATAGTACCAACTACTTCCAAAGGTGGTCCTACATTGTGGATTTACTTAGAAGTAAAGGTCTTTACCAAATAGCCTCAGGCCAAGAAACCAAATCAAAGGATGAATATAAGGAAGCGAAATAGGAAAATAGGCAAGATCAAGCACATGGGTTAATAGGGATATCTATTTCTCCAAACCTTAGATTCCATATCGCAGAACTTGATACTCCTCATGAAGCAATGAAACAGATCACTGAAGCTTTTGGAATTAAAAATAAACTTAGGGCCCATCAACTCAAAAATGAGTTGCTTACATTGGACCCCAATAATTTTCCTTCCATTGAATATTTTCTGTCCAAGTTCAAGACCCTTAGACTTCTCTTGGAAGGTCTTAAGGTTAAGAAAGAAGATGGTAACCTTATCTATTCCATTCTTACTAAGTTGGGACCAGCCTACTCTGTGTTTTTTCCACCTTCCATTCTACAAGAGAAGCCTTCATTTCTCAAGGACAATTCTACAAGTCCCCTTCCTTTGATTCCTTTTGTGATTCTTTAATAAGAGAACAAGAAAAACTCTTACATCTTGGTCTTTTTAATCTTGAAAACTCTTCTAAGAAAGCCTTAATTCCTCAGCAAAAACCAAATTCAAAGAATCCTAAGAAGTTGTATCCTAAAAGGAATAGTGCTAAACTAAACAAGGGTCCTAAGCAATTGCAGTCTCAAAATGAAAAATCATTTCAAAAAATTGATAAGGAAAATAAAATCCAAATGCTTTAAGAAGATGGAATCTTTGGAAGCAACAATGAAGAAGCATAACATCCATTTCGAGCACTCTTCAACTTCAACTTCGTCTTCAGGAATAAGACTTCCTGCATGTGGCTGTCAAGCATCTCGGTCTGGCTATGCACTAAATGTATCTTCTTCTTCTCATTCTCATGAGTGGCTCATTGATTCTGGAGCTTCTTATCACATGGCCAAAAACAAAACCATGTCATCTTCTTTAAATGATTGTAACACCAAAAATATATATGTTGGTGATGATAGATCTCTTAGTGTTGTAGGAACTGGAACTGTTCATATAGAAAATGGTCAATTTAATGATTTATTATGTGTTCTAACCTTATCGTTCAACCTTCTATCTGTATATTAGATAACTCATTCAGGTGAAGGTAAAATCACTGAATTTTCACCTCACGATGTTGTAATTGAGGACCTAAGAGATCCTAGACAGATTTTAGCTACTAGCATTGCTGATGATTATATAATATTGTATAAGTTTAACAAATTTGGGTCAAAATCTTCCCTCGGTATTTGTTGCTCATAATGATGAAGTCATCAAACTCTGGCATGAGTGATTTGGTCACTTAAACTATCGCTTCCTTTAGAATCTAGGTAAATAAAATATGGTGATAGGTCTTCCAATGGTATCTCGCAGAGATGGTGTTTGTGCTGGATGTGAACTCGGAAAACATCATCGAGATAGTTTTGAAAAACGTGCCTCTTGGCACACCTGAACCACTTTATAGCTTGTGCATAGTAATTTATGTGGTCCACTTCTAGTTGTTTCATTCTCTGGCTACAAGTATTTATTAACTTTCATTGATGATTTCTCCAGATGCACCTGGGTATACTTCTTAAAACTCAAGAGTGAAGTATTTAACATGTTTTTGGCCTTTAAGGACTTTGCTGAAAAACAATTTTGACATCAAATTATTAAGCTAACATCTCATAATGCCAGAGAATATGTTAACAACAAATTCATCAAATTTTTCACTAAGAATGGAATTCAAATGCAACATATTGTTCCATATACTCCACAAAAAATGGTGTAGCTGAAAGGAAGAATCACACCTTAAAAGAATGGCTAATTGTATGCTTCAATCTAACGGAATTAGTTTTAATTTTTGGGAGAATCAATTAACTATGCAAATTACATAATAAATCACACTCCTACCAAGGTTTTAAAGAATATCACTCCAGAAGAAGCATGGAGCTCAATTAAAATAGATTAAGTCACTTTCATGTTTTTGGAAGTGAAGCATGGGCCCATATTCCAAATGAAAAACATAAAGCTTTAGAACCTAAGAGTGAGAAGTGTATTTTTGTTGGATATTATATAGATGTCAAAGGAGATAGACTTATTCCACTTATGTCTAAAAATGTTATCATTAGAAGAGATGTAAAGTTTGCTGAAAATATATTGGCCTATGAGTCTAGTTCTGCGGATGCGCCATCTCTCTCTATCTCTTCTACTTTTGAAAATATTTCTTCTTCAGATGATGAAAGTGAGGATGACAATCCTCCCCAATCTTCTCAGGATCTTTCTTCAGCTCCTCAGCTTCCAAAATGGGTTCGTGCTACTTGGGATGCAGCAGGCTCTCTTGCGAGATCCAATTCGAGAACTTTCAAGGTATTTCTCCAGGAAATGTTCAAGTACCCTCACCACAGCAAGAGAAACCTTTACAAAAGCAAGGGGAACCTTCACAGCTACAAGGGCCATCTTTGTAGTAGCAAGGTTAGACAATACAATAGCAAAGACAACTGCAACAACCGTAGGGGAAATCCTTGCAATAGTTGCAACAAAATTTTCAGCCATAGACGTAGTTTGTTCACCAATCTTCCCAACCTATGCCTTTGTAAGGTCAACCCCTGAAACCACAGGGACAACCTTTACAACAACAAGGCTAACCCTTGCAGAAACAAGGTCAACCCTTGTAGCAACAAGGTCAACCTAGGCAGCAACAACCCTTGTATTCATATCAACGGGGTCAACCTTTGCAAGGCCAAGGTCAAGTCCCGCAACAGCAGTCTCAAAATCCCTATGTCCAAGGGAAATAGGTTCAGAATCCTTATGTCGAAGGGAAATAGGTGAAAAATACTTATGTCCAAGGGAAGTAGGTTCAACACTCTTATGTCCAGGGGAACGAGGTGCAAAATCCATATGTCCAAGGCCAACAGGCTTAACAACCTTTTAACTCGTATGTTTCTTATCAGAAGCCTATGGCCACATAGTATCAAGGCTATCAAGGTTATATTCCTGCCTACGGTCAAGGTAACCTACAGTGGGGGAAAATCAAATTCCATATGGACAAAATCCTCCACTATGGGAACAAAATCCTTACCAACAAAGATGGGTTCTGCAGTCCGCGCCCATTAGAGCTACCAGATGTCTCTAAACTCATGGATGATCCCATTCTTCATTCTCCATACTCGCCTCCAGTTCTATCCAAGATTTCGAGAGATTGTCTAAAGTTTGATGGAAAAGCAAAGGAGGATCCACAAGCCCACATGATGACATACCACCTCTGGTACTCCTCTAAATCATCGTTGACGATTCTATTCGTCTTCGACTTTTTCAACGAACTCTCACAGGTGCCACAACCAAGTGGTACATCGAATTACCTATATGTACCTACAATTAATTTAACGCTCTCGATATGGATTTCCTCACACATTTTCATCTTCGAGCTTGCTATGGAACTGGCACCCATCTACTTATGTCTCTTAAGAAAGACACTACGACCCATGTCTCCGATCCCATCCATGAATGGAGGCATTGACATCGCTTGACCAATTTTGAAATTGACGATCATTAGTTGACTGAATGGTTTACCAAGTCATTCGCTATCAAAACTTTTGAGGACATAACTATGCGTGGCTATGTCACTGAGGAGAAAGCCATCACTTGTGCCCAATATTTAGACCCCGTCTACTCACAATCTGGCATGTTATATGATATGTTACTTGATGATCCAAGACCATCATCCGATATAATAGCTTCAAAGTCTCTCGCTACGCCACTTGTTGATGGATTGATTGATTCTGTGTCTTAGATCCCTGCAAAATCTTCTTCCAAGCAAAAGGAGGTCTCAAACACAGGTCCCAATGATCCCTCTCGAAATTCACTTGGTTGTAGTAAAACCTTTGATGTCCATGTTGTCCAGTCTACCACAACGAATAAATCCTCTAAAGGTAAAAAGAAAGGAAAAGTCAAGTCTAAAGCCCTCCTAAGTTGTCTGCTGGTGATGCTTCTCAAAGAAAGCCCAAGTATCCATGCCTCATCTGTGAGGATGATCACTATACTAAATATTGTCCTCGATGGTCTGAAGTTAGTCACTTGCTCAAAGGGACCCCAACTATCTTGAAAGAGCCCTTTCCATCCCAGCAAACTCAAATGGTAGACCAGTCTTAGTCTTCTACTTCCCTAGGTTCCCAAGATTTTATGATGAGTACACCTATAAATGTGGCTACCAAATCGAAAAATTATCAAACACCTACCCTGATAGTAGGGAAAGAGAAAGAAGACGCCCCTTCCTCCCTCATCTCGTCTTCCTCTGGTAATCTCCATATAGAGTGACCTAATCCTGATTCCACAATTCGACCATGCTCTTGAGGTGTGCTGTGAAAGTCCTCATACAATCTGAGCGCTCAGGCAACTCAACATTATAACATTGTTGAAGATTTGAATCAAGCACCATCATCTATGTCTACTCTCTTGGTCCTTCAAAGATGTCCTTCTCAACGGAAAGTGTTGTTGTCCGCTATTGGAGGTATTGATCCATATGACTACGATCTCATTTGTTTTGATGTAGAAAACCATGTTTTATGCTTGCCTCATCAGATTTCCTTTCTCATTTAAGTGATCATTAATGAGAAGAAAATTCATAGAACTCTCATTGATGAAGGTGCTTCCACTTGCATCATGTTTGTCTCTTTTTGGAATGAATTTGGTTCTCCTACCTTGAACTAATCACCTAACACTTTGGAAGCCTTCGATAGGCATGATTCTCGACCATTTGGTGTCCTTCTGAATCTTACCATTACCTTGGAAGGCAAGACAATACATGCCGAAGTAGAAATTGTCGATACAAATATTAATTATAATATTCTACTAGAACGGAGTTGGGCCCATGCTATGCACGATGTGGCCTCTTCTCTATTCTATGTGGTTTGTTTTCCCCATCAAGTGAAAATTATCATAGTCAACCATTTGTCTTTCTTTGCTTCTTCTTCCTCAAATGGAAATGTTCCATATGTGAAGAACACCGGTACTGCTTATGAGAGTGTGGGGGCTAAAATTTTTGGAGATCCCACCTTGATGGGTATATTTCCTCTCCCACCTCTACATGTTGCCTCAGTCAATATGATCTTGGTTAAGTCTGATCCTTGGGTCATTCCCTCTCCTGATCTTTTTGATACATAGGGTGATGTCATGTCGTTAAGCCCTACTGAGATCAATTATGTCGATATTATTTTAGCTTCAAATTTGGTACCTACTAATCATACTGTTTCGAGTGCATCTCTTGAAACGTATTCTCAATCCTCATGGCTTGGTTCTTCGGTTTCCCTCGATCCCTTAACCAAGACTTTCCCTCTGACGAGAATATCATGGAAATAATGCCTCTGCAGGAAGAACCATGGAATGATACTTATCATCGTTCCTCATTCTTGCATGGCCCAATAGTCATGTCTACCTATATTGAGAAGTTCTCTTCGCGTTTCTTGACCCAACCACTTCAAATTCCTATTATGACTCATGAAGTTTGGTTGAAAGGAAACAATATTGTCGTAACAATGTCCATTAAAATTTCTATTAAGCTAGGTATCATGGAAAATGTTCATATTGGGGTGACTTGTTCTCCTGATCAGATCAAGCTCTATAATTGTCTTTTGCAAGCATTTCGAGACATTTTTGCATGGTCATATGAAGAAATGCCCTGAATTGACCCATGTATAGTCATGAAAGAGATTGCAACTTATCCTAACGCGAAGCCCGTTCGACAATGACTTCGTCGAGTGCACCCTACAAAAGCGGTTGCATTAAGGGGGGAGTTGAAAAACTTCTCAAAGCTAGATTTATTTATCCAATCCCTCTTATAGATTGGGTGTAAAATATTGTACCAGTTGTTATCACTCAAAATTTTCTCAAGTTTAAAAAAAGAAATTTCCGAGGTAACCACAAACCAACTTTTAAGTACAAAATCTAGCCAATCTATACTCAGAGAGGGCTCTCTCTTTAGGATTTAGCTTTCTTTATGGGATATTAGGCTAGTTATGAAAGATTGGGGGTTTTGATTGTATTTGGTGGTGGAATTCAAGAACAAATGGATAGAATAGGGTATTTCGGGCCATTGGGCTATGGAGTCAACTGAAGATGGCTTAACTCGATCAGGTTTTTCAACAAAGGATGGCTCCACAGGGCAAGAAAGCTAAACAAGGAACAAATGGTGATTTAAAAGGATGGAATGGACTTAAAAGGGAAGAAGGGCAATTAAGAATCCTTCAACATGTTTTAAGAGGAAAGAAATTGGGTGATCACCAATAAAAAACAATTAAGAATTTCTTATTAAATGACCACAATGATAAACTAAGAAGCAGGAGTAGTTAAGAATTATTTGTCTATGATAGCTTAGATGAAAAAATTTAGAATAAAAACGATTTTAAAGACATATTTCACTTAAGCACTTTCTAAAGTATACCTTTTCATTTTAATATTCAGATATGAAACATAAGTGAAATATTAAACTAGAAAACAATAACACATGAGATATAGAATACTTATTTGCCCAAAGTTTGACACATGAATCGTGTAAAAAGTCATTTTCTTTATTTCTTCATCCAACCATCCATACAAGAGTTGCTCAACAACTTTTCTTTTCCAAAATAATAAGTCTATAAAAATTTCTAAGAATCCACCCAAAATACTTCAAATGAAGAAGTATTTTTACTAATTGTAAATTGAAATATCTTGAAAAAATATTAAGATTAGTTTCACAAAGATCTCTAACTGTTTACATTAACAGAACTTAAATAAAGGACATTCAAAGGTAATGAATCTATTTGGCACTATAATTTACATGAAAGATATATAATTTACACACAATTATGGAAGTTGAAACAACGCCCTAGAAATGAGGAACAAACTCATAATCTAAGGTCATGTTAAATGGTCACTCCATTAATACATTTCATCATTAATATCAACACTCCCCCTTAATGGAGAAATGGATTAATACATATGCCTAACACTTCTCTAAATAATTAAAACTTGATTCTACCAAGAGGATTGGTAAAAATATCATGACTATTGTCACAACTATTACAATACTTAATATAGATTTCTTTTGGCTGAATGTATGGATTTATTCTTTTTGCTACTCGATGTAATGACCCCTCATCCAATGCTAAATGCATAGCTTGTTATGGATCTTTTTTCATCTACATTTCGAGCCCAATGGATATTTTGTTATCTACACCTCAATTTAACATCACATGAATCAGTGTAACCAATACAAAAATCTAAGGTTCCATGGAGATACCTTAAAACACATTTTGCTGCAAGAAAATGGCTCTCAAGGGGCTTTGACATAAATTGAATCAATGCACTCACTACATAAGCAAAATCTAGCCTAGTTCTAGTGAAGTAGATTAGACTCCCAACCAGTTGTCTATACAGAGTCACATCTCCCTTCGTAGATCCATCATCATTATGAAGTTTTATATTATATTATACAGTAAGTATATTGACATACTTACTGTGTGATAGAAAATTTTGTCCAGAATCGCTCAAGACTTCAAGACCCAAAGAGTAATGTAACTCTCCATGTTCTTTCATCTCAAAGACTTGTGACATGTGCTCCTTTATTTCTTTAATGAGATTATCAACATTCCCTATAATGATTAGATCATCTACATATAAAGAAATCAAGAGGGAATGATTATTTTGATTTCTTTATATGTAGATGATCTAATCAGATGACCCAAATCAACTGTACTATTAACCTAGTTTAATAAAATATCGAGTCCAATTTGGGTTAAAACGCGACCCTAACTTGCACGCAACTACTATTGATCTAGCGGTTCTGTTAATCGGACAGCTCTAGGCTTCTCTCGTGTATTCACAATTTATCTGATCTTTTCCTCCTTCCACTATGACTTTAGCGCTTCCGCCACGTTTAGCTCTTCATTAAGGAACTCAAAATTTAGCTAACCTAAAGCATTGTACTTCGAAATTATTCAATTTATCTTAACACACAGTGAGTGAGGAACTTAAACACAATAACACGAGTTCATATATAATTCTAATTCTACCAACCAACTGAAAATTAACAATACACACTGATATTTCGAAGGAACTCCACCCTCGAGGATTGACCATTATGGAAGAATACACAGAGATACAGAAGTATTTCAATCCTTTTAGAGTCTAATTCAAATCCAGCCAAATCCTCTTACAATTGTTCAAAACTTACATAAATACTTTACATCCAACAATCTGATCCTCAATCTATGGATCGAATCTATCTAATCCTAGATAATTACCTAAATTGCTTGATATTCTCCTTGACAAACTCAAATAAGTCTAAACTACTTGGATTAATTACAAAATCACTCAATAACTATATTTTAACTTAATTCCTATCTAGAAAACTTTGTAAATTGACAGCTAAAGGATCCCACTCCTTTGCTTGTAAACTGTTTTTGGATTTTTGGAATAAAATGAAGCATTTTTTCTTTAAACCTCGTGCTCCTGCATGAGGCTCCTGAGGACAAAATTCTTCATGGGCTCCTATCTATGAGCTCTTCTATAGAACGACCCAACTTCTGTAACATGGTTTCTGTTACCCAGGTAGCGTCAACAATTGGTTGAACCTTCCACTTGACCAAGTACTAAAAATACTCATGTTCCCTTATTTTCGTAAACACTCTCTTTTCCAATATTTTATGTGGTTGCAATGCCTTTGCTATAAGTAATTGCTTTACCAAATCCACCTATTGTTCTTCCTTGTCTTCTATTGTGTTGTCTCCCTCTCCCATTTCGTACCTGTACAAATCAACAACATTGAAAATTGCGGATATTCCAATTATAGGGGGTCATTCAATTTCATATGCATTTGCTGAATATTTCCTTGAAACTTTGCATGGTCCAATCTTCTTGAATTTTAATTTGTTATACTCCCTTTCTAGAAATCCTTCTTTCCTTAAATATGCCAAAACCAAATCTCCAACCTCAAAATTTATTTCCCTTTTCTTCAAGTCTTCTCTATTCATGTACTTTATGTTATTGTCCTGTAGCTGTTGTTTTACTTGTTCATCTACTGCTTGAATCTCTGAATCAAAGTCTTCTCCTTGATAACTCCTCATTTCATATTTACCAAAATCTCTCAATTCAAATACTCCTCTTGGGTGCATTCCATAAACTATATGGAATGGACTCTACCATGTACTCCTCTTGGGAGAATCGTTATAAGCATATTCAGCCTATGCCAATACTTGATCCCACTATTTTGGATGTTCACCTGCAAGATTTCTCAAAAGATTACCCAAGATTATGTTCACAACTTCAGTTTTTCCATTAGTATGAGGATAATATGCAGAACTAAAAATTCGTTTAGTACCAAGTTTCCTCCACAAGGTCCTCCAGTAATGTCCAACAAATCTGGTATCTTTGTCTCAAACAATGCTCTTTGGTAACCCATGCAACCTTACAATCTCCTTAAAAAACAAGTTAGGAACATGAGTAGCACCACTCGTTTTATTACATGGAGTAAAATTTACCATTTTTGAAAATCTGTCAACTACTACATAAATTGAATCATGTCCCCTTTGAGTTTTTGGTAAACCCAAAACAAAATCCATACTTACCATATCCTAAGGCATATCTGGAATAGGTAATGGAACATACAAACGTGTGTTTTGGCTCCTTCCTTTTGCATACTGACACACTTTACAATTCTTCACATAATTTTCCACTTCAGCTCTCATCTTCAGCCAAAAATAAAGCCATTTCAACTACTCATAAGTCTTGTCTGCACCAAAATGTCCTCCAAGTCCACCACTATGTTTCTCCTTGATCAAATTTTCTCTCATAGAACAATTTGGTATGCAGAGTTGATTCCTTTTAAATAATATCCCCTCTTGCAAGAAATAATCTAGTCACTTGCTTCCGTCTAACAAAACAGGGTTTCTACAAACTTCAATTGCCTCTTTAAAATCTAGATCATTTTCATATAATTCTTTAAGAAAATCAAAACCCAACACCTGAATTTGACTTTATTGCACTAAAATACTTTTCCTACTTAAGGAATATGCTACTTTGTTTGATTGACCAGTTATATGTTTTAACACAAAATTAAAACCTTGAATGTATTTTGCTCATTTTGCATGCTTCTGGTTAAGATTTGGTTGTTGCATAATGTACTGCAAGGCACGGTTATCTCAATACAATATGAACTCTTTAGACATCAAATAATGTCTCCACTTCTTCAAAGACTGCACTACTACATAAAACTCCTTATCATAAGAAGAATATTTCTTCTTTGAATCATTCAACTTTTCACTAAAATATGCTACAGGTCTGTCTTCCTGATTTCAAACAGCTCCAATGGCTTATCCACAAGCATCATACTTCACTTGAAAAGGTTTATTAAAATCAGGGAAAGTAAAAATAGGTTTCTCAGTAATTTTCCTCTTCAAGAGCTTGAAGTTCATTTCTGCTTCAACAGTCCATGTAAATGGTTGTATGTCCTTCCTTATAGTGTCAATAATTGAAGCATTGATCTTACTAAAATTCCTTATGAATTTCCTATAAATGCGAGCAAGACCATGAAAATTCTTACCTCAAAGACACTTTTTGGTGAATTCCACTTCATGATAACCTTGGTCTTCTCTCGATCCATCTTCAACCCATCAGCAAATAAAAAAAATAAAAAAAAAAGCCCAAATACACCAACTCCTCTTTCATGAATGAACATTTCTTTAAATTTAACAATAAATTCTCTTTTTGTAGGCTCTGTAAGACATAATTTAGATGTCTCACATGTTCCTCTTTTGATTTACTGTAAACTAATATATTGTCAAGATATACGATTACAAATTAACCAATAAATTCTTTCAAAACTTCATTCATTAGCCTCATAAATGTACTAGGATCATTTTACAACCCAAAATGCATTACTATCCATTCATACAATACTTCATTGGTCTTAAAATAAATTTTCCACTCATCTCCCTCTCTAATTCTGATTTGATGATAACCACTTTTTAAGTCTAACTTTGTAAAATATCTAGCCCCACTCAAACAATCCATCAAATCTTCAATTGTAGGGAAAGGAAATGTGTACATGATTGTTATATTATTGATTTATTTTGAATCACTGCACATTCTCGAGCCTCCATATTTATTTGGGCTCAACACTTTTGGCACTACACAAGGACTCAAACTCTCTCCAACCAGTCCCTTGTCTAACAGTTCCTGAACCTATTTCCTGATTTCTTCATACTCTGTGGGGGTCATCGTGTAAGCTGCTTTATTAGATAGATTTTCTCATGGAATCAAATCTATGTGATTGTTGGACACCTAGTCCTAAATGGGTTAGTGTGGAAACCGAATGGACAAAAGGAGTCCAAGAGACCTTGGGATGTGAATCCCAATGATCACATAATGTACCATAAATATACATCATTTGTGAATAAAAAATGAACTGCATGTTTTATCTTTCCTATTCGTTCTCGCTCACCATGTGTGTTTAACATGGTATCAGAGCAGGCGATCTCCTGCCCTGCATAATTAATTTGAGCCACTTGTTTTTGTGGTCTCTATATGTCAGTTCTGCTTTACCTGACCTCTACCGCACTGCACATCTGTTTCTCTGTTTTCCATATACCATTTAGAAAACCTGCGCCCTTCTCTTCTGTTGCACTGTCATCCTGACGTGACATTGAAACGTTTGAGCGCTGTTCTGACCACCGCCTCTTCCCTTCCAGTGTTGCTCCTGTAGCAGCTCTTTGCATACAAAACGTCCTCTGTCGTTCTCAACTAATCCGTTGCACTGCCTCTTTCCTGACATGATGAACGTTTCGTGAGTCTCGATGGTCTGCTATGCGTATGGTGCGTTGTTGGTGCATTGAACAACCTTGAAACGTTGTTGGTGAGCTGTTGAATGCTGGTATGGTTTTGTCTTAGAGCACATGAGATAATGTTACAAATGTTTGAATGCTTCTAACTGAATGATGAACGCTGGAGGCCTGTATTAATATTTGAAACGTTGTTTTTAATGCGGCCTTGTACCACTGAGTTGTGTTAACGAGTTCGCCTGCCATGTCCAGTGGGCCAAAATTTGGAAGGAAATTTCATGAACTTTTTGCAATAAATAACCATGTCAAACTTATATATCGCCAGTAGCTTCCATAGAGTATATGTCGAACCGTCCTCTGTCAAAACCTTGACACGTTTGTCTGTATATTCGATTTTTATCTTCCTGAGTTTGAGATGGTCGTCCGTTATAGTTTTGTTATGAGATTCAAGGAATTCTTGGGCTAACTTGTGAGCAATATATTCGTATCCTCGACTGTCGGCCACGAGATATTCATCATCCCCATAATATTCGAATGTTGAAATATTCATCATCCCCATAACATTGGAATGTTTGGATTCCGCAATGAGCGATGATTTATAATCTCCCTCTGAAGATTTTCATCAATCTTTTCGCCCCTCTCAATATACTTGACTGCCACCAGCTCTTTGGTCTGCCTGTCTCGCATAAGCCTGGCCATGCCAAAATTGCCTGAGCCAGTGTCCTTGACGAGCTCATATCGATCATTGTCGTGCATAATGGGAAAGTCCATGCCCAAAGTGGATTGAGATCTCATTTAAGAACAAAGTCGAGAGGTCAAAGAAAATTTGTATTCTCGATTTGAAACTCCGGTCCGTGATTCGGCACCTGTACTCGTGCGATTCTTCCTTGGAGATGTTGTTTAAGTGTGAGCCTCTCGCTCCTCTTCTACTAAGCGCATCACATAATTGTAAGGTGAATTCCTTGGATTCCTTCATGCCAATGCATTCTGCAAAGTCCGAGCAATCGAGCAAATAGTTGGGCAATGCAAGCTTGTTGAAACGACATTCGACCTCCACCCACAGTTTATCCAACTCGGTCAAGTAGCAGCGTCACGTCAGCTTGATTCATATTTGAATAACCGTCGCAAACAAAACAATTCAAGTCGAAGTCCTCATGTGGATGATAGTAGCAGAACTCCTGTATCACGTGGAGGGAATGCGTTTGAAAACGACAATGTAAATGGCACTAATTTACCTGAAACAAGTTTGGTCGCTGAGCTTGATGACTTGATCTGAGTGGAATTCACATAAGTGTGTACTGGGTGTTTTATCTGAGAACACATTTGCCATAGTGGGTAGTGGGCTCCAGATGATTAATCGCACCAGTTGTTCAATCTAAAAGGGTTTGGCCTAGCAGTTAATGCATTGCAGCTAGCAGTGGATACGACGGTTGCACTGCCTCAGCTTGGAAGTTGTTTGAATATGGGACACTTGGCTTACATTTCGTCAGTCTCTTCACTAATTGATATTCGAGTTGGTTGTCATCAACTAAGATCTTCATTTGTTACTTTGTGCCTCAGTGTCTTTTACCTTCAGATTTAGCCGTTGATTATGCTAGAGGAAAGTCTATAGTACTGTTCTGCATGATTGTCAACAGCCCTTTGGTGTTGGAAATGGCATTGTGAATGGTCCTGTTAATGGTGTTATGAAAAGGAATCCACCTCCTAGATGCCCAAATGCGAATGGAAATGGTAACCATGCCTAATAAGACTGGATCGATTGAGTTTGGATTGTAAATTTTTGGTGCTTTTAGCTCGATTTATTGTTAGCATCATTTTTTCTTTGATATTGAAATTAAGTGTCGCTTGCTCTCAATCATTACAAAATAGGTCCAAATCTACAATTTGCGGAACGTTATGTATAGAAGATAGAGTGGGGTATCAATTGTCGGTTGCCCCTATGCATTAGAATCTTGAGAATACTACATGTGAAGTGTTTAACATGGTACTTATTGTTTGTTGGCATACAATAGAGGAATTTATTTGACAACCGGACATAAAGGAGAACCAATTTTCAAGGAAATATTTATTTATTGCAAAGGATTATCAATTGACTAGATTTCCCTCTTATCATCGTGCACTTTTAATTTTGAAGAATATTGCAATTTGCCTTTACAAGTACATTTGTGATCATTTGTTGACTTGTTTAAATAATGACAAAAATTCATCGATTATTGGAGTTATTGAGAACTCTAATCGTATCAACTGCTGACAAAATAGTGCAAATCAGGAAAGACACTCTCTATGACATTCAAACATGCCTGCATAATGTACAGGAAAATATTGAGTTTTCGCAGCTCGAGACAAAGCTACAGCAAGAAGAACTACAACAATGGAGTCATCATTCTGAACCTGTTTCTGTTCAAAAGATTGAAACAGACTCCCATAAACAGCAAGTCAATAATGTTACTGTTCATTCAAATAAAGCAGCAGTTGTACATGCAGATGCAGAAACTCAGTCTCCACTTCCCAAGCCCATCTTGTCCACAACAAGCACAAAACTGGTCTTGGTTATGGCAAGGACTTGTCCTTTCATATCCCAGACTACTCAAAACCCATTCAGTTTCAGAGTAATGGATTCATTCATGATAGTTCAACTTCAGCTGTTCCAGACTCTGCTCCTCTTCCACAGAAACAACAACAACAACAGATTGTGAAATGCCAACACTGTGACCGAGTTGGCCATTTGAAAGATCATTGTTTTGATCTTCATCCATGTAAGCACTGTCATAAAACTAGTCATTCTTCACACACATGCTTCAGAAACAAACGTCCTGCAAGAACAAAGATTCATCTAGGATGGATCGCTTCTTGGCAATGGGCATCAACAGCCAAGAAGATATTCCAAACACATGTCAGAACATGTTCCAGAATATTGAACAGTCTTGCGGCTGAGTTTTCTCCATTACTCACCTTGTATCTGACAGGGGGGGAAATGATGGTCATCTACAAGCTTCAAAGCCACATCAAGCAAGCCTGAGCCACAACCTACCACACCAGTTTCATAGTTGCAGCCAGAGACAAAGATGCCCATGAACATGCTTTCAATTGGCAATCTGGGACACTTCCTCTAGCAGAAAACTTCAACTTCTTGCCAATTTTGGAAGAGTTCCAGGAACAAAATTGAGAACACTTCCTCTAGCAGAAGACTCCAGCTTCTTGCTAGTTTTGGAAGAGTTCCATGAATTGCATTAAGCATTCCAGAGTTGTTGGTCATCCTTAAACCATCACAGGTTGAGACTTCCCTTTTCAGGTTGAAGTTTTACCTTTTATGCGGGGTGAGACCTCCCTTTTATGGTTGAAGGTTTCCCTCTTTAAAACAATAGGATCACTTCCTCTAGCATAAGACTTCAGCTTCTTGCCAGTTTTGGAAGAGTTCTGGGAACTGCACTAAGCGTTCCAGTGTTGGTGGCCATCCTTAAACCACCGCCCTTTATACCAACATTTCAGAGAGAACATTCAGCCTAGTGCTGCCATGCATTTTTTCACATTTTGTATTACAGCTCTCTTTTTGGACTCATACATAACCCTTCGGATTAAGGGGGGGAATGTTTGACACCTAATCCTAAATGGGTTAGTGTGGAAACCAAATGGACAAAAGGAGTCTAAGAGACCTTGGGATGTGAATCCCAACGGTCACATAATGTACCATAAACATACATCATTTGTGAATAAAAAATGAACTGCATGTTTTATCTTTCCTATTTGTTCTCGCTCACCATGTGTGTTTAACAGTGATGACTGATTTTTCTAATGGGTGGCAATTCATTAGGCAAATCATCTACAATGATATCACAACATTTGTCTAGTATCTCCTGAATTTTTTTTTTTTGTGTAAATCGGACTATTTCTATTATGATACAAAAAAAGTACAGAGGGTTACATTTGCCGCCATGAGTTGGCTACCTGAACAAGTTGACAGTTTGAAACTGAGACTGAGCCTGAGAAAAAGGATTGTAAAGCTATCCGCTGACCCCAAACTAGAACCATGACCATGCGCAAAACTTCAAAATTTGAACCTTCCACGCCCCGCTAGCGCAAGGGAGGAGTTTGCAGACCCTTACAGGACCGATATAGTCCTTACAGACACTGAAATTGCATGACATAACCGACATTGACACAGACATTACAGACACTGATATAAAAAACCATGACTGAAATAGACATTACAGACTCTGATATTGAGATAGAAATAGACATAACTGACTCACAGAATTGACATTGGCAGATGCCATGACTTCCAGAAACAAACTGAACATAGAAGAGCCATACCACCCCGAACGTCCAAGCCGCGAGCCTAGGTGAAAGGATTTGGTGGCTCCTCCACCATAGGACTGAGAAACGTGCCTTGTGGTTCCTCCGCCACCGCGCAGCCATAGGACTCTGATGCACTTGTGTCGGTGTGCGGCGCTTCGTCCCGTTCAGGCTCGCTTGGACCTGCTCTGTTCCGCGCCACCTCACCCGAGGCTTCCAAAGGCTGTGGTCGCAGACCCTGAACAGGCGAGGGTGGCCTTGGAGCTGCTGGGGCCTCCGGTCTATCAGCGTGCTCGCATTTTTCAATGCGCACTGATACATAATACACGGCATTGTCCATTGTGCAGGGGTATCTGAAACGGGTTGATGGATGCCCGCCGAACGGATACACCACCGTTTGTCCCTGTCCTCTGCCTCTTCCGCGCCCAGTGCGAGCTCGTGGCGAACGAATTTCCTCCGAGGATTCCGACGAATGTGGCGAAGAGGCTCATGCTCTGGCCCTACCTCTTGAGCCTCCCCGCCTGCAAGCTCCCCTCTGCCTTTCACATGGCATTCTGTGGCCACCACAACCCCAACCACAGCCCCAATTCTGCACCGAGGACTCAGAGATGCCCAGGTCAAGAGCCGACCTAGTTCCAGAGCGACGCAGGTTGAAATTCTTCCTGTGAGCTTCTCCCTGAGAACCCATCCCGCACCCAGAATGTATAGTGCGCCCCAGGGCCACAACTCGAACCGAGACACCAAGAGATTGCGTAGCCGCCCAGCTGAGACCACAACTCGAACCAGGGCCACAATTCGAACCAAGACCAGACAATTCAAACCATGACACCACAATTTGAACCAGGACACAAATCGAACCACGACACGACTCGAACGAGAACCAGAATTTTATCCAAGACCACAATTCAGACCAGGACTATGAGCCACGAATTACCAGGTAAGCCAAGCGCGAAACCGGGGCCTTCAGAGCCGAGGGCTGAGGTTTATGCTTGGCTTCATTCACCCGCTGAGCCGACATCCAAGGACTGAACTCGCCGCTCACCAGCAAGTCCAGACCGAGCTTCAGACAACCAGAGCTACGCTCACCTCTCAGCTGACCCCCTCTTGGCATCGAAATGAACCGTCTGAGCCTCCTACCTCCACAGCCGGTTGATATCCCGCCATCATTAATGCTGGCCGGACGTCTTCTCGGGCCTTCGGCCCACTTGTCCTGAGCAGGCGGCCACTTGTCATTGAATGCCGCCGCCCCCTCATTCAATGCCTTATCTGTCACCCGCATCCGGGGGTAGGAGATCCTGAGTTGCTAGAGATAGGCAAACTTGTTGAAGTTGAGTGTCTGTTGTGTCATTGAGCTTACCTGAGTAGGGGTGACTATTCAGATCGACTCCTTGATTGGCTAACCGATCAGCAACCTTATTGGCGGATCTTTTAACATGTTGGAAGGTGATGCTATTGGGATTTATGAGCCTTGCTTCCAGTGATTCTAGTCTGCTGAGCAATCTCCGGCTGGAGGCGACTTTGGTTGCAGATGTTCCCGCTTGAATTATAATGGTTACGTTGATCAGAATTTGGGAGTCTCCCTCTGCGATTAGTGGATAGAATCCTTGTTGATCAGCTATGCATAAACCTGTCCATAGCCCTTCCAGTTCAACAACATTATTGGTATCGTTTCCAATCGATCCAAAGAAGACGTGCTGTATGTTCCCTTTGTCGTTACGGATGACTCCACCATATCCCGTGGGACCTGGATTCCCCTTAGCTTCATCGTCGAAATTCAGCTTGAAAGAAGCCGAGGCTGGGGGGGACCAGTGAGTAGGGGAGACAGTCTTGTTTATTGTCCGAATGGGAGGAGGGGTGGAGTAAGAAACATGAATGTCCCATGACTTCCATATGTTTATCTCGTGCGGAGACGAAGGCCAATCCGTTTCTTGCCAAGTTCTGAGCGCCAGAGTCTCTTGTAGGCTTTGCTTGAAAAGAATCCACAGGATATCTGGAGGCTGCTTCTTGTCGTTGAAAACTCTGTTGTTCCTCTCCTTCTATAGGGTCCAATAAAGAAAGCCTGGGATGAGTGTCCAGAGTGCGTTCAACAAGAAACTTTGATATGGCGTCTTGGGCCAAGTTCTCAAAAGATCAGCTATATTTTCTTAACGATTTCCTAATCTTTGAGTGCATCTGTCAATTCGATTCCAATGTTGAGTTGCAAGCGGGCATTTTTCCATCAGATGCAGGATGGTTTCTGCATGCAGAGAGCAGTTTGGGCATTGAGATGGACCTATGAAACCTCTGCGTTGCAGATTGTCCCAGGTGAGTATTCTTTTTCTCCTTAAAAGCCATAAGAAGGTAGAGACTTTAGGCCACATAGTGGATTGCCAGATGTTTCCCCATAACTGATCTTTGTCGATGGAGTTTTGAGCATACCTAAGATTGTAGGCTTCTTTTGTTGTGAAGACTCCTTTCATTGTGTGCCCCCACCTTAATCTGTCCTGCTTATTTGACTTTTTGACCTTCCTGTGCTTTATTTCTTGTTCAATATCCTCATAGGTTTCTCCACGCCAATCCTCCTGCCAACTGCAAGTTGGTTTCCATTGTTGATAGTCTGTATCTTCGGTCTGCTGCCAAAACTGGGCAATGCTTCCTAGGTTATTGCGTTGCATATGATTTTGCCATAGCGGTTTTTGAAAGATTGAGGCTAGCGTCAGGACCTGCTGCCAGGAGTCCTCCCAAAACCCCACGGAATTCCCTGAACGTACTTCCCAGAAACTATTCTCTTGAATGAATGTGCTATGAAGTTTTGCTGCATTCCAGATCATTGAGCCTGAGCTGCTTGGGTTGAACCTTATCAAATCTTCCTGTGGGGTCGTTAATATGCCATGATTATTGTCACTTGTGAATGTTTATTCCACCCATTTCCACCATTCTTCATCATGTCATTTATTATAATTTATCATTTAAATCCATTTTATAAATGATTTATGCTCTCATGGATGAATATTATTTATTCTCCTTTATTTCTAATAAATTTATTATTATGCATTATTTTACCATTGATAGTTCTAATAAGTTGGTTGTAACCTTATTTACCATTTTTAGCCTCCAAAGTAACTTCCAGATTGAAGATTTGATTTTTAAATCAGCCAACTCAGAAATTCGCTAGTTTAAGGAGTGACAGTTTTGCGGTTAATATTCTGAGCAAATGAAGACGAATTTAGAAAATCCGGAACATGGGTTTTGTCCAGAACGGGCCCAATTATTTTGATAGAGAACAGTTTGCCCAAATTCGGCCTGTACAGGGAGAAACGCAGGGTTCTTTGAGCACGATTTTCTGAGATTTGCTGTTGCGGCCGCCCTCCAAATCTTAGCTACAAAGCCAAATACACCTTGTTCTTGTTGATCAAATGGTTAGAATAAATCCAATTTTGTAAAACAAATTATGATTGTAATTATCTATGCTCTGATCTTTCTCTATTTAATGAAACCAAAGATCAGAGGACGGGGGATGGAGGACGATTGTATTTTGTAATGTTAAGTTTCAGAACAGACTCTGATCATTGAGTTTCGTTGAGACCTGATTCTGTTACACTTTTGTTAATGAAATCAATCTAAAAGACTTGGTGTTCATTTTGTCTCTGCATCTGGAGTAACTTACGGCAGTGTACCATTGGTAGCCAAGGGCCCAGCTCCGACGGACACTTGCCGTTGTATTGTTATATGGTAAATTGTGTGTGGTTTGTTTATTTCCATTATTTAAGTAATCTGATATATCTTTTATATGATAGACTATGCTTCATAATTGATATTTGAATCTGAATGAGTTCCTTATCTCATGTCTCTCTATTACGCACAGTGAATCTATTCGAAATTACATCTATTTCCATAGCAGGATATTGGTATGAATGTTATCATCATTAGATTCATGTGAAATAGTATTTGTAAGACTTGAAAGCAATATTACTTCGTTCAGAAACAGTCATATCATCCTTTACTCTCAGATTGCTGTAGTAGTAGAGAATGTGTACATACGGTTGAGGATTGCTGTTTCATTAGTGTGTTGAATGTATATATGATTGACGTTCTTGTTTGATAAAGAACTGTTGTTCCATAATTCATTTGTAAATATCTTCTTGTAAAGTAAAGATCATTGGAATTGCTTTTGTCGATTGTTATTTTGTTGCCGAATGTGAGTAAGTTGGTTTTGACTCACGAGATTTAGTTCTTTTGATCGTTGTTTCATTTACTGTTGTTCTATTTCCTTTTACTTTCTGCTGTCCATTTACTTGCATTTACTGCTTTGGTGTGGGAGGAGGATCAAGGCTGTCGTGAGACACAGCAGACGCTATTATGCTCCCAGATCCATGATCCATACTCTAATTCCTTTTCCTTCATCAATTTCTAGAGGACTGAGTTATTGCTACCATATCCTCAATTGATGGTTGTTTGAATGAATGATTTAGTTTAGAACATTTCAGTTTCTTGTTGTTTCAATTAGATTTCTTTTTCAAGCATTCATTTACTTGTGGGTTTTAAGCACTATACTGCAAAACATTACTCTTGAGTAAATAGCCGCCTCAGACAGAGTACACTCTTGAAATAAAAAGTTGTCCCTGGGTTGATAATTAATGTGAGGTAATTAGGTGTTAAAAGGACCCTTTTTATCGCTCCACATTTTGGCGCCGTTGCCGGGGAGAGTGTAGCCATTTCTAAAGAGTAGTGTGAATCTGATGAGTACCTGCTAGGGAAGAGTTGGATCTTAAAAACAGAAGGTAAGAACCTGCGTACGGAGCATGTAAAAGCCATGCTCCCCCGTCCGCTTTCCAGCAGGACTGTTAAAGAACCTAGGGTAGAAATAGATGTTTGAAGTTTTGTGTGAATGATTAGGAAAAAGATAGAAATTTTTTAAAAAAATGAATCACGCAAGTGGTGATGTAAGCACCACCCATTTCACTAACCGATTGACAGGAACATTTGAAGAAGGAGCCTTGAAGAAACACATGAAGAACATCTTCTATTATGGTAAGAAATAAATCACATTTTTACTTTTGAATTTCCTATCAAAGATCTAGGAGGAGTGACACAAATGCACATAATTCCCCCATCTTTACCAAATTTTCATGGTTTAGCAAATGAAGATCCAGATACATTCTTATTTGAGTTC